>QRFJ01000523.1:174211-225666 GCA_006176705.1 Cocos nucifera | reverse complement strand
GGTGCAGTATGTATTATATCTACTAGTGTGCCTTTAGTTCCTTCGCCTGAGCAATAGCACTAGTGTTGTTGCAGTAGAGTAGGATCGAACCATCAAGAGAGGATGCTACTCTGATCTTGGTGATGAACTTTCTCAGCCACATAGCTTTTTTTATAGCATCTGATGTTGTAATATACTCTGCTTCACAAACAGAGTCTACCATAGTATCCTCCTTGGAATTCTTCTAGCAGATGGCTCCATCATTTAGGATGAAGATATAATCTGACACACTTTTACTGTTATCATGGTTAGATTGAAAGTTGCAGTCAATAAACCCCACAAGTTTCAAATTCGACTCACCATAAACTAACTATTGGTCCTTAATATTTTTCAAATACTTAAGGATGGTTTTCACCACTTTTTAGTAGTTTTCTCCTATATCAAATTGGTTTCTACTCACTACTTCTAGTGAGTATGCCACATCTAGTCTCGTACATATTATGGCATACATGATAGATCCCACTAACAAAGTATATGGAACTCTACTCATACACTCTCTCTCTTCAAGAGTTATTGGACAATCCTTCTTAGAGAGAAAATTTTCATCACCTATCAGAAGATAATCCTTTTTGAAATTTTCTATGCTAAACCTCTTTAGCATAGTTTTTATGTATGTGGACCAGGATAACCCAAGCATCTTCTTAGATTTATCCCTATAGATCTTCATCCCTAGGATGTAGGATGTTTCATCCAAGTCCTTCATGAAAAATTGAGATGACAATCAAACTTTTATTTCTTATAGTGCGGAGATGTCATTTTCGATTAAGAGAATATCATCGACGTACAAAATAAGGAATACCACTGTCGGACCATTTGTCCACTTGTAAATGCAAGGCTCTTCTCCATTTTTAACGAAGCTATACATTTTGATCACTTTATCAAAATGCATATTCCAACTCCAAGATGCCTGCTTCAATCCATAAATAGATTTCTGAAGTTTGCACACCTTGGACTCATCCATGGATGTGAATCCCTCAAGTTGTATCATATACACCTCTTTGGTCAGCTCTTCGTTCATGAAAGCTATCTTCACATCCATCTGCCAGATCTCATAATCCAGATGAACAGCTATCACAAGCATTATCTAAATGAATTTGAGCATTATCATAGGTGAGAATGTCTCATCACAGTCAATACCATAATATTGATGATATTTCTTGACAATCAGATGGGCTTTATAGGTCTCCACCTTTCTGTCTGTGCCTCTCTTCCTTTTGAAGACCCATTTACACCCAATGGGCTTACCTCTTTGGGTGGGTCAACCAATATCCACACATCATTAACCTTCATGGACTCCATCTCGGATTTCATAGCCTTAAGCCATTTCTCAAAATCAGGTCTCTGCATAGCATCCATATAGGTGATTGGATCCTCATTGTTCTCATCGAGTTTGATGGGATCACAGTCCCGAACCAAAAAATCATAGTATCTATCTAGTTGATGCGGTACTCTACCAGATCACCTTAATTATATAGGTACATTGGGCTCTGAATTTGATCAAACCAAATTTGATTCAGGTTCTACCACAGGTGTCGATCCTTCTACCTATTGAACTTCATCAAGTTCAACCTTAGAGGAAATAGTTCCTTCACCAAAAAATTTCTTTTCTAAAAAGATTGCCTTAAGGCTGACAAACTTCTTTTGTTCTTCAACATGGTGGATATAGTAACCCTTACTTTCTTTGGAATACCCTACAAATACACACTTAACAGATCGGGGTCCAAGCTTATCTGTATGCAAACGTTGTTAGATGTGTTCTCTAGAAGCTAGATTGACTAACACTTATAATATACTTCTAAGGATAATTTTATAATTTTAACTATAAATTAATAAAAAAATTATTTTTCTATCATAGTGTATATTTAAAATTATCTATGATACATCCTTTGAGTAAATGATAATGATAATTCATATTTTCAAGAGTTGAAAATTTAAGACATGAATTTTCATAATTAACTCATAAATTACTTTCGACCGTAGGATCATCATGAGGATGGTGATAGATCTGGAAGGATGGTGTACGATCATTTTTTTAGGATAGATGAATCTGGTGTCTATGGTGTGGAGACACTAGAGAGAAAGTACATGTACTCGTTAGAGAATAAAGGTATTGAGCGTGACCACTTTGAGCAGTCATAAGAAAGTCAACCTTCTCATCAATGACTGGCTCGATGCTGTAGTTGTATGTCAGGTTCTTTGACCTAAAGTTCATCAGCAGTTTATCTTGAGTGTGTTATAGTTTGACTACACCATAACTTGATCTCCTAGCCATTTGGAATCCTAAGGTGTATGTTGGCTATAGCATGTTCATTGTAAGAACTGGATTGCACCAAGATGGGATCATCAACCTTGATAGTGAAGGAGTAGTCCTATGATGATCATGAGATAGGGTTATTAAGCCCATGGCCATGGCAGTGTGATATAATAGAAAAGAAATTTTTATTATAATTTTACATCAGACTCAAATTGAATGATTCATTCATATGATGGATGTTGGGTTTTGACGAGTTTACCTTAAACCCTAATCCTGTCGAGACTAATGATAGTAGAATCGATTCACACATATAGCTGCACCGAGAGGTTCGCTTTTAGTTCTGATGGATTGCCACTGTATGCTACTAGGTGTCACTGGTGGATTTTGGAAGTAATTAGAATGGTCTTGATGATTGATCATTCCAATTGTATGAATCAGAAAAGTTCTGATCCATCAAAAGGTATTTCGATGATGTCAGTGATAGAGATCATGACATATCTCATTACCATATAGAATTGAACCAAACTAGATCACACATACAAGAATTTGAGTCTGGTTATGATCAATTGTACTAAGTCAATTTAATTGATTTGGATTAGATTCGATTAGGTTCAAGAAAATAATGCTAGCACATAGTTGAACCTAACATTCTCCTTCTATAGTATTTCTGGTTCGTCATGGACGAGTTTAACTCAACCGAAACCTTGACTAGAGCTTGGGTTGTCTTAATTCATCAAATGAATTTTAGGATAACACCTATCATTTCTGGTCACCTGCCATTTTTTATCACTTGCCTTTTTTTATCACACACCAGGGTCAAAGGTTGACCCTATTGTAAGAAAGAAGGAACTAGGGGTGCACGCCCCCTGTAGATTTTCTAGGGGTGTGTACCCCACTTATTTGGTATGGCATGGAGAGAGCACATGTCCCCCTAGGCGTGCACCCAAAATGGATAGATTTTGACTTGGTCAAATTTTAGATTTGACCGGTCAAAGAGGTTTGATAGAGATCAAACTCTAAGAGAGAAGGAAGAGTCCATCGCGCACTAAACTTCCTTCCCTTCTCCCTACCTATTTTGTATGACATTATATGGAATATTAGGGGTGGCAATTCTAATGAGAGTTGGCATGAAATGTAATCAAAAAATCAGAATTAAATCAAGCAATTGGTTGCTTGATTGATTGAAACACTGAGGTGGCGTAGGGCTCTATTTAAGAGACCCTACGCCCTAGGGTTTCTCATGATTGTTGCTCTACACCCCAAGCCCCCACTTGCTGCTATCCCCTCTTTCTCAACACCCCTCCTCTCCTTCTTCTCCATGCCTAAAGGTTAGGCCAAGGTTCCAAGAGAAGATCCATAGGAATTGGCATCAAGGTTTCAAGGAAAGAGATGATGTTCATGAGATGAGCGTGCTGCCTTCAACAATTGATTCAAAGGCTCTACAAAATCAAATTTAGATCTGATTTTTGATGATCATATTCAGAAGGAGAGTACCTTCAGATTTAGCCTGAGTGGACTCTGGTAGAGGCTAGGCATGTGTGTGGCTTGATCCAGAACCCAAAGCTTTCGTAGATCATTGACAAGGTAAAAGTAGTTTATCCTAAATGTAACATTAGATGTAACTATTTTAATTTTAATTTTAATTTTTAATATCAGTTAGTTAAATTTATATTGAAGAACTCTCTAATCTGATTATATGTTTTTGAAATATTTTTAAAATATTTTCTATAGATCTGGTTAGATCAGATTGATTCTATGGTGGAAAAAGCATTTTTTTTTCTTCAACTAGTATCAAAGTTACATTAGCAGTTCTTCAGATCTATTTTAGATCAAATTTTTATTATGATCTATGATATAATATTAAAAATTTTAGATATCACATTTGATCTTATCTAAAATTAAAAAGATTAAAAATTTTAGATTCATATCAATCTTGTATGAGATGCATATCTAGACTAGGTTTAGAATTATTCTATGTAGTCTAGTGCTATTTTTTTTATATGATTAAAATTCTTTTTAGATCTTTATGCTTTTATTTTCTGATGTTATAAATATTATAATTAGATTTAAAAATATAAAATAAAATTTTAAATTTTTATATGAGATATGAATGTAGCATGCCTAGACTAGTTATAGAATAGTTCTATGATTTATCTAGAATAGATTTTATTTTGATATGATCAATATAAAATTTATTTTTTAGATATTATATATGATGTATCAGATTTGAAAGCATGCATTTAGGATTTAATGATTGATACATGAGAGGTATACAGAATGTGCATGTTTAGATCTATGACTTTATATGAGATATATGTTGTAGATTTATTATTTTGTAGTGTAGTAATTTTTCTGATTAAGGCATTCTCCTTGGCTGTTCGATCATAAGAGCAAAGTAGAGTTTAAAGGCCCTCTCTTTCCATTCGATGGGGTGCTCTTATGGCGTATAGGGGTGTTGTGCATTCATCCTTAATCAAAAACCAAAAATTTACTTTTTTGCAAAACCCTAGATCCTGAAATCCTAGGATTTTTGCATGTTTCTAGTTATAAACCCAAATATAATTAAGAATTAAGATTATGAAACTAATTAGATCTAAAATTATGAATTTTAAGATTGAAGATACCTTCATAAATTTGGGTTCGAGCTTGGATAGCTCAATTAGGTCTAGCAGTTGATCAAATCGAATCAAGAGTTGGTTAGGTGGGATCAAAAAAAACTTAGATTTGACCAGCCTAATAGGTTTAAGTCTGGGTCAAGATCGAATCATATTAAGATGTGACTCGATCAAGTCAAGATCTGATTTGACTTCATGATTCGAGCCTAGATTGTAAGCTAACCCGATTGATTCTGATTTGATAATTTGGTGTCTAAGATAAGTCTGACAGATATGATTGACTAGTTTTTAATTAGGAGCTACTCGATCTGAATGTATTCTTATCAAGTTAATGGCATATCCCTTCCATCGGTTTCACTTACTTGGTCATTTATGTCAATCCAGTTTTGATTAGAGGTAGCTAACAATTTAAGCCAACCTATGCCACTAGGTTAGTCATAATTGCTATGACTAAGTCAAGTCAAGTTTAAAGATATCTAAATTAAATCTTTCCAAGAAAATATTAAGTCTAAGATCTTCCTATTAGATATGTATGCCCTAGAAGCCAGATTGGCTGACACTTGTAATACACTTCTAAGGGCAAAATTATAATTTTGACTATAAAAAATAAAATAAATTATTTTCTATGATAGTGTGTATTTGAAAGTGTCTGTGATACATTCCATGAGTTAATGGTAATGATAGTTCATATTTTCAAGAGTTAAAAATTTAAGACATGAATTTTCATTATTAACTCATAAAATGCTTCCGACCGTAGGATCATCATGACGATGGTGATTGATCCAAAAGATTGGTGTACGATCGCTTCTTTAGAATAGATGAGTCTTGAGTCTACGGTGTAAAGACATCAGAGCGAGAGTACAAGTACTTGTTAGAGAACATGGGCACTGAGCATGACCACCTTGAGTAGTCAAGAGGAAGTCTACCTTCTCATCGATGACTGGCTTAAAGCTGCAGTGGTGCGTCTGGTTCTTTGACCTGAGGTGCATCGGTAGTTCACCTTGAGGGTGTTATAGTTTGACTACACCATAACTCGATCTCCTAGCCATTCGAAATCCTGAGGTGTATGTTGGCTATAGCATATTCATTGTAGGAATTGGATTGCACCAATAGGGGATCTATCTACCTCAGTAGATGAGGAGCAGCCCAATGATGATCATGAGAATCAAGTTCATAAGCCCATGTCCATGGCAGAGTGAAATAATGGAAAAAGTTTCTATTAGGGTTTTCACATTGGACTTGAATTGAATGATTAATTCATATGATGGATATTAGGATTTGATGAGATCACCTTAATCCTAATCCCGTCGGAGCTCAAGATAGAAGAACCTAATCACATAGGTAACTGCATTGAGAGGTTCTCTTTCAGTTCTGATGGATTGCCACCATATGCTGCTAGGTGTCACTAGTGGATTTTTGGAGCAATTAGAATGATTTGGATGATCAATCATACTAGTTGTCTGAATTAGAAAAGTTTTGATCCATCGAAAGATGTTTCGATGATGTCGATGATAGAGATCATGACATATCCTATTACCATATGGAACTAAACCTAACTGGATCACACAAACAAGGATTTGGATCTGGATGTCATCAATTAGACTAACCCAGTTCAATTGATTTGAATAAGATTCAATTAAGTTTAAGAAAATCATGCTAGCACATGATTGAGCCTAATGTTCTTCTTTAATAATCATTAAAGCTTGTCTCGACTGAGCCAAATGTGTTTGGACTCACTCAGAAATCTTTACTTGGTCTGACTGGAGCTTGTATAGATCAAAAAAGGATTGTCTTAATTTATGAGATAAATTTAAGACAACACCTACCATTTTCAGTCACCTGCTAATTCCTATTTTCGGACACTGGTCAAATGTTGACCCTAGATACTTGGACATCTGCCCATGTGTCATGCACCTATAAGAGAGTACCTGGGGCCTTGTCCCCCTGCTAAATATAGATAGGAAGAGGGTGTATGCCTAGGGAGGTGTGCACCCCATGAGGATAAAGGGGTCCCGTATATATGGGACTCCATGGTTGCTTTAGGGGATTAAACTCTGTGGTGCCAAGAACTCTTGTTTGACCCAGTCTTGGCACCATCTTATTAGGGTTTTTAAGGATCTCTCATCTGATTGAATCAGATGATGTCATCCCATCAATTAGATTTAGATCTGATTGCTCAAAAGGCCATGATTGATCGGGATGATGTGGCACTGCATGGCGCAGCAGGGTCTATATAAACCCTGTCTGCGCCTATGTTTTTAATGCTTCTACCTTTAGCCCACGCCACAAAGCCTCTCTCCCTCCTTCTCCATGCCACCCTCTGGTCCTCTCTCTCCTCTCCATTCCCAAGGGGTTTTGGGCATGAATAAGGTGCGATCCAAGCAAGTGAAAGGTGCTAGGAAAGGAAGAAGGCAGCACTACTGCAAGAGACAACGACAGTTCTTCAAAAGGAGTTTTGAAGACCTTCAAGATCAGATCTATATCTAATTTTTGGAGGATTGATTGAGAAGGAGAAGATCTTCAAATATTGCTCGAGTGGATATCGGTAGAGGCTAGGCCCTTGCGTAGCTACATCCAGAACCTCAAGCAAACATCGGGATCATCACAGGATAATTGGATTAACCAAAATAAAGATATAATTAAATTAGATTTAATTTTTATTTTTATTTTATTTTTATTATCAAATCAATAAGATCAGATCTGAGAAGTCTTAGATCTAATTAGGATCTTAGAGAAAAAAATTTTAAAATATCCCTCCTGATCCAATCAGATCTGAACGAACCTGATCCAAAAGATAAGTTTTTTTCTTCAACTGGTATCAGAGCCAGGTTTCATAATTCATTAGATCTAATTTTAATTTAATTTTAATATAATAATTAGCTAATTTTAGATGTCACATTAGATGTGATTAGATCTAAAATTAAAAAATTAGAAATTAAATAATCTAGATCTAAGATGTATGAGATGCATGACTAGACTAGGAATAGAATTATTCTATATGTAGTCTAGCATAATCATAATTTTAATTTAATTAATTATAATTTTTAGATCTATTTATTTACTATTTTTTAATATTATAAATATTATAATTAGATCTAAAAGATAAAAAATAAATTTATTTAATTTATTCATATGAGATATGATAGATGCATGTTTAGACTAGTTGTAGAATAGTTCTAAAAAATTATCTAGAATAAATTTTAATTTGATGTGATCAAATTTAAATCTAATTTTTTAGATGTTTATGAGATAATTTAGATTTAAAAACATGCATGATATAATACATGAGATGCATGCAAAACATGTTTTTAGTTAGATCAAATTTTATATGTGTGATATATGATGTAGATCTAACTAGTTTTGTAAATTTATCATGTTTCTGATTAAGACGTGCCCCTTGGCCGTTCGGTCATAAGAATGAAGTGGGGTTTAAAGTTTCTCTCCTTTCATTCGATGAGATGTTCTTATAACGTGTAGGGGTGCTGCGCGTTCGTCCTTAATCATAAATAAAAAACTTATTTTTTGCAAAATCCTAGATCCTGAAATCCTAGGATTTTATATACATATTTTATTTATGACCCTAAACTTAATTAAAAATTATGATTATGAAATATATTAGGTTTAAAATTAAAAAATTTTAGATCTAAGATATATTCATAAAATTGGATTCGGACTTGGATAGCTCAATTAGGTCTAGCAATTGATCAAACTGAATCAAGAGTTGGTTAGGTGGGATCAAGAGTGCTTAAATTGACCAGCCCAATAGGATTAAGTCTGGATCAAGGTCGAGTCACATAAGTGATCCATCGAGTTAAGACCTAGTTAGGCTCAGTGGTTAGAGTCTAGATTGTAGGCTAATCCGATTGATTCTGGCTCAATAATTTGGTGTCTAAGATAAGTTTGGCAGATACGATCGACTGGTTTTTAATTAGGAGCAACTCGAGTCAAATGCATTCTTATCGAGTTAATGGCATATTTCTTTCATCGGTCTCACTTACCTAGCCATGTTTGTCGACCCAATCCTGATCTAAGGTGGCTAAAAATTTGAGCTAACCCATGCCACTAGGTTAGTCATAATGGTTATAGCTATGTCAAGTCAAGCTTAAAGAGATCTAAATCAAATCATCCTAAGAAAAGATTAAGTCAAAGGTCTTCCACCGTTGTAGATGTGCAGGCCCTTCTCGGGATTGATTGTTCTCGACTGATCATAGTGGTTCAGTTGCATCGAAAAGATGCAACCATGTCTATTAGGCATTGGATGCTACGGACTGGAGGATGGATTGGACTTAATATTTTGAATATGGTGAGAGATCCGATTAGAAATCCAATCTATGCAAATGGTGGATCTGACTTAACTAAAGAGTGGATCAATATTCTGGGCATAGTGAGATTCATGAATTGGAGACCAAGTCTGGATGCACCATGATTAGAAAATCATTGGACAAGAGTTGTTCACTCATTGGCTAATCCATCACCAATAACTATTAGGTGAGGTGATGAGTCAGTTGGTGGGACTGCATCATCCACTAGAAATCAGTAATCGTAAAGATTTTCGCATCTCTAGAGAGGAAGTATAGGGATCCAAGAAAATAGTAAGAGCTAATTTGTTTAAAAATCAAACCCCTACATAAATTGGTCAAATCATAATTACAAAATCTAACTAAAAATTTTGACTCTCTACGGAAAAAAGAAAAATGTCTGCATCCAACCCACTAGCCCGTATCCTGGACACCCATAGACTTATTGGATCCAATTACAAGGATTGGCTTCGAAACTTCAAAAATATTTTGGGTTTCGAAAAGTTGACTCATGTATTAGATCAGGATCCCCCCACCTTACCAGCTCATCCATCCACTAAACAAAGAGCATCTCTTGACAAGTGGATGGATGAAGATAATAAGGCCAGATACTATATGTTGGGCTCAATGTCTAATGAGCTTCAGCAACAACATGAAGATATCAAGACTGCCCACCAAATATTGGCTCACCTATAAGAGTTGTTTGGTGAACAAAGTCGTGCAGCCAAATATTAGATCACTAAATGACTGTTTAAGACTAAAATGCATGATGGGCAGTCAGTCCAAGATCATTATCTGATGATGATCAAGGACTTAGAAGAGCTTGAGAAGCTCGGAGTAAAGTTAGACCAGGATCTACAGAATGATATAATTTTACAATACTTAACTGATGCATATGAGCAATTCATCATGAACTACCATATGCATAAACTTCAGAATAATCTGGCCGAGCTTATGAATATGTTGGTTACTACTGAGCTTTCTATGAAAGGTTCTAAAGGCTTAGTACTTTCTATGGAACGGTTTCTTCTAAAAAAAATTTTTTTGAGAAAAAGAAGAAGAAGTCTATGAAAAAGCAGAAGATGGAAGGTGGAAAGAAAAAAAAAGACAGAGCTGAAGAAGAAGGCCACTGATAAAGAAAAGATTTTCATTGTAATACTGATGGCCACTGGAAGTGGAACTATCCTATATACTTGGCCACTCTAAAAAATAAGAAGGAGATAGGTTCTTCTTGAGGTATGCTCGTTATTGAATCTAACCTTATAATTTCTTCTCCATCCGATTGGGTGCTTAACTCTAATTCTAGTGCTTATTTATGCACTTCCATGCAGGGTCTTAAGGATAGCAGGAGACTGAGGGATGGTGAGATGATCCTATGCATCAAAAATGGAGTAAGAGATGCTGCTGTGGTCGTGGGAACCTACCCTCTTCGACTATCGTCTGGCTTAGATTTAGTATTTAAGGATTATTATTATGTGCCTGCTGTAAATAGGAATTTGATTTCTATTTCATGTTTAGCACAGGAAGGCTATGTAACTAGTTTTCTTAAGGACTATTATAATATTCTTTATTAAAGAAATAAAATTGCAAGTGGTTTCCCTATTCACGGTCTCTATCAGTTACATATTGATGTATCTATCTTTAATATCGAGCAAAATGTGAATGCCATAGGATCAAAATGACCCAGGGATAATCCAAACGATAGGTATCTATGGCACCTAAGGCTATGTCATTAGCAGAAGATAGGGTTAACAAATTGGAGAAAATCGGACTATTGAGTCCTTTGACTTTTGAGTCATATCCAATTTGTGAATCAGGTCTTAATGGCAAAATGATTAAGCTCTCTTTTGTAGGATATGGGAAAAAGGCCACGAATCTACTTGTCCTAGTACATATTGATGTGTGCGGCCCATTTGATGTACCGGCTAGAAACAACTTTGTCTACTTCATAACCTTTACCAATGATTTATCTCGGTATGGGTATGTGTATCTTATGAGACACAAGTCTGAAGCCTTTGAAAAGTGTAAGAAATTCAGACATGAAGAGGAAAAGCAAACTGAAAAATTCATTAAGGTTCTTCGATCAGATCGAGGAGGTGAATACCTTAATCGAAAATTTCTGAACTATCTCAAGCAATATGGCATAGTCTCTCAATGGACTCCACCTAGAATATCTCAACTCAATGGAATTTTAGAATGGAGGAACCAGACCCTATTAGATATGGCCCGATCCATGATGAGCTTCATAGACCTTCCTGATTTTCTTTAGGGTTATAGTCTGTTAACTGCTATATATTTACTAAATAGGTTTTCCTTTAAAATCGTTCCTACCACACCGTATGAGATATGGCATGATAAGAAACCAAGTCTGAGTCATCTCAAAATTTGGAATTGTCTGGCTCATATCAAAAGACAACAAGCAGACAAGTTAGACTATAGGTCCTTTAGAATTTGATTCATAGGATATCCTAAAGAGTCATTAGGATATTATTTCTATATTCCAGAAGACCATAATATGATTGTGAGTCGGCATGCTATCTTTCTTGAAAAATAATTTATTCAAGATGGTGGCATTGGAAAGCAGATCAAGCTCAAGGAGAAAGTCTCTCAAGAGCAACGAGCTAAGGACCCTATGGAACCAAATCAAGTTGAGCCAATACAATCACTACCTCCTCCACCTCATAGATCAGAAAGAATTTTTTGTCCCTCTAAGAGGTACTTAGGTACTATTTCAAAGAAAGTAGAGAAAATATTCCTCGTAGGTAATGGGATTCATGGTGATGATCCCAAAACCTATGATAAGACGATATCGGATATCAACTCCAAAAAATGGTTAGAGGGAATGAAGTCAAAAATTGACTCGCTGCACTTAAACCAAGTCTAGACCTTGGTAGATCTACCTAAAGATATAGTACCTATTGGGTGTAAATGGATCTACAAGAGAAAGATCGATGCAGATGGAAATGTGGAGACATTCAAAGCTAGATTAATGGCAAAAGGGTATAGTCTGCGTGAAGGCATTGACTATCAGGATACCTTTTCGCTAGTAGCCATGCTAAAATCTATCCATACATTGCTTGCTATTGCAGTCTATTTCGATCATGAAATATGGCAAATGAATGTAAAAATGAGATTCTTAAATAGATACCTTGAGGAAGATATCTATATGGAGCAGTTGCTAGATTTCACATCCAGTGATACTGATCATAAAGTATACAGGCTGTAAAGATCCATATATGGACTTAAGCAAGCATCTCAGAGCTGGAATACTTATTTTAATGATGTGATCAAATTATTTGATTTCATCAAAAATGAGAAGCCATGTATTTTCAAAAAGATCAGTGGGAGTGCTATTGTCTTCCTCGTATCGTACGTGAATGATATCCTCCTTATTGGGAATGATATTTCCATATTGACCATAGTTAAAATATGGTTATCTAAAGAATTCTCCATGAAAGACCTAGGAGAAGCATCCTTTATTCTAAGAATTAAGGTTTATAGAGATAGACCAAATAGGATGCTAGGTCTTTCACAGAAGATGTATATGGAGGAAGTGCTAAAGAGGTTTAGCATGGAAAACTCCAAGAGGGGATTGGTACCCTTCAGACATGGCATTCATCTCTCCAAGAAAATGTGTCCCAACACACCTGAGGATATTAAATGCATGAGCAAGATCCCTTATACTTCAGCAATAGGGAGCCTCATGTATGCCATGTTATGTACACGACCTGATATACTTGATATCTGGAAGTCTGTTTGTGTGTAATGGTGGTGCTATCAGTTGGAAGAGTTTCAAGAAGTCAGTGATAGCAAATTCCACCATGAAAGCAGAGTACATCGCTGCGTCAGAAGCTGCGAAGGAGGCATTCTGGTATAAAAAGTTCATTACAGAGATTGAAGTGATGCCATCGGATGCCATTCCTCTATACTGCAACAATAATGGTGCCATAGTCCTTGCTAAGGAGCCGAGATCTCACCAGAAATCCAAGCACATTGAGTGGCGATACTACCTCATCCACGATTACCTCAAAAAAAATTACGTCGAGGTCAAAAGAGTCGACTCGGCAGATAATGTAGTAGACCTACTTACAAAGTCATTGGGCCACAAAAGATCGAAGCCCACCTTGAGAAGATGGGACTTAGATTTGTAGCCAATTGGCTTTAGGTCAAGTGGCAGTTTGTTAGATATGTGTGCCCTAGAAGTCAGATTAGCTTACACTTATAAAACACTTCTAAGAGCAAAATTATAATTTTAACTATAAATAATAAAATAAATTATTTTCTATCATAGTGTGTATTTGAAAGTGTCTGTGATACATCCTTTGAGTTAATGGTAATGATAGTTTATATTTTCAAGAGTTGAAAATTTAAGACATGAATTTTCATTATTAACTCATAAAATGCTCTCGATCGTAGGATCATCATGAGGATGGTGATCGATCTAAAAGATTGGCATACGATCGCTTTTTAGGATAGATGTGTCATGAGCCTATGGTGTAGAGACATCAGAGCAAGAGTACAGATACTTATTAGAGAACGAGGGTACTGAGCGTGACCATCTCGAGTAGTCATAAGGAAGTCTACCTTCTCATCGATGACTGACTCGATGTTGTAGTGGTGTGTATGATTCTTTGACTTGAGGTGCATCAACAATTCACCTTGAGGGTGTTATAGTTTGACTACACCATAACTCGATCTTCTAGCCATTCAGAATTCTGAGGTGTACGTTGGCTATAGCATGTTCATTATAGGAATTGGATTGCACCAATAAGGAGATCTATCTACCTCGGTAGATGAGGAGTAGCCCTATGATAATCATGAGATTGAGTCCTTAAGCCCATGGCCATGGCAGAGTGAAGACGATAGAAAGAGTTTCTATTAGGGTTTCACATTGGACTTGAATCGAATGATTAATTCATATGAGGGACATTGGGTTTGACGAGTTCACCTTAACCCTAATCCTATGGGGGCTCAAGATAGGAGAACCCAATGACACAGGTAACTACACTGAGAGATTCACTTTCAGCTCTGATGGATTGCCACCATATACAGCTAAGTATCATTGGTAGATTTTGGGAGCAATTAGAATGATTTTGATGATCAATCATTCTAATTGTATGAATCAAAAAAGTTCTTGTTCATCGAAAGATGTTTCAATGATGTCGATGATGGAGATCATGACATATCTCATTACCAAATAGAATTGAATCTAACTAGATCACACAAACAAGGGTTTGGGTCTGGATGTCATCAATTGAGCTAATCCAGTTCGATTGATTTAGATTCGATCTAGTCAGGTTCAAGGTAATCGTGCTAGCACATGATTGAGCTTGACTTTCTTCTTCTGAAATCTTTTTGATTCATCATAACTAAGTCAAATTTAATTTGACTCATTCTTGTATTTTGAATGGATTTATTTTCATCTGATTGGAATAAGTTCAGGTCAGATTAATTATAGAAATTAAATCCATTCATAGTCAAATTGGACTAGGGTCAAAAGTTGACCTATTTGAGAGAATTGAGGGTCACCTGATCAGATACTTCTAAAAAATTCTCTAGAACTCATTTTGATCTAATTTTTAGGTATGTAATAGATCATGAATTATACATTGGGTGTACCAAATTTCATATTTTTGGAAATATCTAGACTGAGTTATGATATAGTTTAATTTGGATTAAACTCTTGAGGGAAGAGTCCTAGGCACAGTGGACTCTTCCTTATCTACTCATGCCACCACCTTCTAGATTGATTTTTGGCATCCAAATTAGATAGGATCTAGGGATTTTCATGGAGATCTGGTCTCAAAGTCCCAATGATCTAACTTGAAGCTATGCTTTTGTATAAGGATTTTGGTCAAAGAGGGACTCTAACTTGGCGCTATGCTTTTGTATAAGAACCCATGCGCCAAGGCTCTTCACGTAGAAATTTTTTATACCCAAAAGCTGTCATTCTAGATATCCAATACTCTCTCTATCCTCTCCCTCCCTCTCTTCTACATGCCTAAAAAGTTAGGTACAAATTTGAGAAGAAAATCTAATCAAATTTGTGAAGAGTTTAGCATCTACGTGACGGTGTTCGTGAGACAGACATGCTGCTTTTAGAAATTTTTTTGAAAAGATTTATAAAGAGAAGATGTCTAGATCCTTTCCAAGTGGATACCAGTAGAAGTCAGGCACATGCATGGCTCCTTCTAGAACCTCAAAAAATATCAGGATCATTACAGGATAATCAGATTACCCAAACAAAGTATGATATTAAATCTAAATTAATTTTTATTTTAATTTTTAATATTAGATCATCATGATCAAATCTGAGAACTCTTAGACTTGATCAAATTATTTAAAAATTTTTTAGAAAAATCTATCTCAGATCTGATCAGAGCTGCACGATCCTGCAGCAGAAAATAGGATTTTTCCTTCAACTGGTATCAGAGCTGCGTTAGCCATTCTTTAGATCTATCTTAGATCTAATTTTATTTTTGATTATGATCTGATATTAAAAGATTTTAGATGTCACATCAGATGTGATTAGATCTAAAATTAAAAAATTAAAAAAATAAATATTTTAGATCTAATATGTATAAGATGCATGATTAGACTAAGTATAGAATAGTTCTATGTGTAGTCTAGTATAATCATATATTTATTTTAATTAAATATAATTTTAGATTTATTTAATTTTTATTTTTTTAATATTATAATTATTGCAATCAGATCTAAAAATAGAATATAAAGTTTTTAATTTTTGATTTATTCATATGAGATATGAAAGATGCATGCTTAGACTAGTCATAGAATAGTTCTATAAGATGTCTAGAATAGTTTTATTTTTGATACGATCAAATTTAAAATTTTATCTTTTAGATTTAATATGTGATATTTCATATCCAAAAGTATGCATATTGATGATACATAAGATGTATGCAAGACATGTATTAGTTAGATCTTTTTATATGTGATATATGATCTAACTAGTTTTATAGTAAAAAATTATATTTCTGATTAAAGAGTTTCTCCTAGCCGTTCGATCATAAGAACAAAGTAGGGTTTAAAGGCCCTTTTCTTCCATTCGATGGGATGTTCTTATGGCATATAGGGGTGCTGCGTGTTTGTCCTTAATCAAAAATCAGAACTTATTTTTCTACAAAATTCTAGATCCTAAAATCTTAGGATTTTTATTACATATTTTATTCATGAATCCAAAACTTAATTAAGAATTAAGATTATAAAATTAGTTAGATCTAAAAATTTTAAATTTTCAGATCTAAGATATATTTATAAAATTGGGTTCGAGCTTGGGTAGCTCAATTAGGTCTAGCAGTTTATCAAACTGAATCAAGAGTTAGTTAGGTGGGATTAAAGAAAGCTTAGATTTGATTAGTCTAATAAGATTAATTCTGGGTCAAGATTGAATCACATTGAGATGTGACTTGATCAAGTCAAGACTTAATTTGGCTCTGTGGTTCGAGCCTGAATTATTGGCTAACCCAATTGGTTCTAATTCGACACTTTGGTGTCTAAGATAAGTTTGGTAGATATGACCGACTGATTTTTAATTAGGAGCTACTCGATCTGAATGCATTTTTATCGAGTTAATGGCATATCTCTTCCACCTATCTCACTTACCTAACCATTTGTGTCGATCCAGTTCTAATTTGAGGTGACTAACAATTCAAGCCAACCCATGCCACTAGGTTAGTCATAATTGTTATGACTAAGTCAAGTCAAGTTTAAAGAGACCTAAATTAAATCTCCATAAGAAAATATTAAGTCTAAGATCTTTCACCATTATAGATGTACGGGTCCTTCCTGAGGTTGATTGTTCTCGGCTGCATATAGTGGTTCAGTTGCACCAGAAAGATGCAACCATGTTTATTAGACATTGGATGCTCTGAGTCGGAGGATGGATTGGGCTCAATATTTCAGATACGGTGAGGGATCCAATTAGAAATTCAATCTATGCAAATGATGGTCTGACTTAACTAAGGAGTGGATCAATATTCCGGATATGGTGAGATTCATGAATTAGAGAATAGGTTAGGATATACCATGATTAGAGAATCATTGGACAAGAGTTGTCCACTCATCGGTTGACCCATCATCAATAACTATTAGGTGAGGTGGTGAGTTAGTTGGTGGGACCGCACCATCCACTAGAAATCAATAATCGTAGAGATTTTCACATCTCTACCAAGAGAGTGTAGAGATCAAAGTATATAGTGGGAGCCTAATTTATTTAAAAATAAAATTTTTAAATAAATTGGTTAAGTCTAATTACAAAATCTAACTAAAAACTTTGACTCTCTATAGAAAAATGTCTACATCCACCCCACTAGCCCGCATCCTGGACACCCATAGATTGACCAGACCCAACTACAAAGATTGGCTCTGGAATTTCAAAATTATTTTGGATTCTGAGAAGTTGACTCATGTGTTGGAATAGGATCCTCCCACCTTACTAGCCCATCCATCTGCTGATCAAAGAGTGTCTCTTGAGAAGTGGATGGATGAAGATAACAAAGTCAGGTATTACATATTGGGCTCGATGTCTAATGAGCTCCAGTGCCAACATGAAGACATTAAGACTAGCCACTAAATGTTGGCTCATCTGCAAGAGTTGTTTGGTGAACAGAGTCGCGTAGCCAGATATCAAGTCACTAAAAGGCTATTTAAAGCTCAAATGCGTGATGGGCAGTCGGTCCAAGATCATTATCTGTTGATGATCAAGAACTTAAAAGAGCTTGAGAAGCTCGATGTTAAGTTAGATCAGGATCTACAGACTAACATAATTCTACAGTCCTTGACTGATGCGTATGGGCAGTTCATCATGAACTACCATATGCATAAACTTCAGAATACCTTGGCTAAGCTCATGAATATGCTGGTTACTGCTGAGCTTTCTATGAAAGATTCTAAAGGCTCAGTACTTACTGTGGAGTGGACTTCTTCCAAGAGAAAGTCTTTTGAAAAGAAGAAGAAGTCTGTAAAGAAGCAGAAGGTGGATGGTGGGAAGAAAAAAGTAGAGCCAAAGAAGAAGGCCACTGATAAAGAAAAATATTTTTATTACAACACTAACGGCCATTGAAAGCGGAACTGCCCTCTTTACCTAGCCAGCCTGAAGAACAAGAAGGAGGCAGATCCTTCTAGAGGTATGCTCGTTATAGAATCTAATCTTACGATTTCTTCTGCATCTAGTTGGATGCTTAACTCTGATTTTAGTGCTCACTTGTACACTTTTATGCAGGATCTTGAAGATAGCAGGAGGCTGAGAGATGGTGAGATGATCCTATGCATCGAAAATGGTGCAAGAATTGCTGCTATGGCCATAGAAACCTATCCTCTACGATTACCATCAAGATTAGACTTAGTACTTAGGGACTATTTTTATGTGCCTGTAGCAAGCAGAAATTTGATCTCTGTTTCATGTTTAGTATAGGAAGGCTATGTAATTAGTTTTCTTAAGGACCATTGTAATATTATTTATAAAAGAAATAAAATTGCAAGTAATTTTTTTATAAATGATCTCTATCAGTTACATATTAATGTTTCTATTTTTAATATCAAGTAAAACGTGAATGCCATAGGATCAAAGCGACCTAGGGATAGTCTAAAGGATAGGTATCTTTGGCACCTTAGACTAGGTCATATAACTGAAGACGGTTAACAAATTGAAGAAATTCAGGCTATTAAGTTCTTTGACTTTTGAGTCATATCCAATTTATGAATCATGCCTTCATGGCAAAATGACCAAGCTTCCTTTTATGGGACATGGGGAAAGGGCCACATACCTGCTTGCCCTAGTACATACTAATGTATGCGGCTCATTTGATATACTAATTAGGAATAATTACATCTACTTCATCATCTGTATCGATGATTTATCTCAGTTTGGATATGTGTATTTGATGTGACATAAGTCTGAAGCTTTTGAAAAGTTCAAAAAATTCAGACTTGAAGTAGAAAAATAAATAAGAAAATCCATTAAGGTTCTTCAATCAGATCGAGGAGGTGAATACCTTAGTCAAAAATTCCTAGACTATCTTAAGGATAATGGCATAGTCTCTCAATGGACTCCACCTGAAATGTCTCAACTCAATGGGATTTCAGAACGAAGAAACTGGATCCTATTAGATATGGTTCGATCCATGATGAGCTTCAAAAACCTCCTAGAGTTTCTTTAGGGACATAGTTTATTGACTACTATATATTTACTGAATAGAATTTCCTCTAAGATCATTCCTATGACACCGTATGAGATATAGCATGGTAAAAAATCAAGTTTGAGTCATCTCAGAATTTGGGATTGTCCGGCCCATGTCAAGAGACAATATGTGGATAAATTAGAATCTAGATCCTTTATAGCTCAATTTATTGGATATGCTAAAGAGTCATTAGGATATTTTTTCTATCTCCCAGAAGATTATAATGTGATTGTGAGTCAACATGCCATCTTTCTTGAAAAATAGTTTATTCAAGATGGTGGCATCGGAAGAAAGATTAGGCTCGAGGAGAAAGTCTCCCAAGAGCCATGAGCCAAGGAACCTATGGAACCCATGGAACCCAATCAGATTGAGCTAGTCCAATCACTACCTCATCTATCTCGTAGATCAGAAAGGATTTTCCATCCTCCTAAAAGGAACTTAGGTACTATTTCAGAGGACGTAGAGAAAATGTTCCTCACTGAAAAAGGAGTTCATGGTGATGATCCCAAAACCTATGATGAGGTGATATCAAATATCGACTCTGAGAAATGGTTAGAGGCAATGAAGTTAGAGATTGACTCAATGCACTCGAACCAAATCTAGACCTTGGTAGATCCACCTGAAGGTATAGTACCTATTGGGTGTAAATGGATCTTCAAAAGAAAGATTGGTGCCCATGGAAATATAGAGACATTCAAAGCAAGGCTCGTAGCGAAAGGGTATAGTCAGTACGAAGGCATTGACTATCAGGATACCTTTTCGCCAATAGCCATGCTCAAATCCATCCGTACATTGCTTGCTGTTGCAGTCTATTTTGATTAATGAAATATGACAGATGGACATGAAAATGACATTCTTAAATGGATATCTTGAGGAAGAAATCTATTGGAATAGTCATTGGGTTTTACATCCAGTGATACTGATCACAAGGTCTGCAAGCTGCAAAGATCCATATATGGATTTAAGAAAGCATCTCGAAGCTGGAATGCTCATTTCAATGATGTGATCAAATCATTTAGATTCATCAAGAATAAGGAGAAGTCCTATATTTTCAAAATGGTCAGTGGGAGTGCTATTGTCTTCCTCGTACTGTACGTGGATGACATCCTCCTAATTAGGAATGATATTCCCATGTTGACCACAGTCAAAATATGGTTGTCTAAAGAATTCTCTATGAAAGACCTAAGAGAGCCATCCTTTATTCTAGGAATTAAGGTCTATAGAGATAGACCAAATAGGATGCTGGGTCTCTCACAGAAGATGTACATAGAGGAGGTACTAAAGCGGTTTAGCATGAAAAACTCCAAGAGGAGATTGGTGCCCTTCATACATGGCATTCATCTCTCTAAGAAGATGTATCCCAACATACCTAAGGAGATTGAACGCATGAGCAAGATCCCTTATGCTTCAATAATAGGAAGCCTCATGTATGCCATACTATGTACACGACCTGATATTGTCTATGTTGTGAGTGTCACGAGCAGATATCAGTCGAATCCAGATGAAGAGCACTGAACTTCTGTGAAATGTATCCTTAAGTACTTGAGAAGGACTAAGGATATGTTTGTAATCTTTGGTAATGGAGAACTCAAGATCTAGGGGTATGCAGACTCGGATTTTATGTCCGATATAGATGATCGAAAGTCGATATCTGAAAGTCAGTTTATTTATAATGGTGGTGCTATCAGCTGAAAAAGTTTCAAGCAAATGGTGATAGCAGATACCACCATGAAAGTAGAGTACATCGCAGCATCAGAAGCTGCAAAAAAGATATTCTGGTATAAGAAGTTCAACATAGAGCTCGAAGTGATGCTATAAGATGTCGTCCTCTGTACTGTGATAATAATGATGCCATAGCCCTAGCTAACGAGCCGAGGTCTCACCAAAAATCCTAGCATATCGAGTGGTGATACCACCTCATCCGCGATTACCTCAAGAAAGGATACATCGAGATTAAGAAAGTGGACACTACAGATAATACGGCTGATCCACTGACAAAGCCATTGAGCTAGTAGATCAAAGCCTACCTTGAGAAGATGAAACTTAGATTTGTAGCCAATTGGCTTTAGGTCATGTGGGAGTTTGTCAGATGTGTGCCCTGAAGCTAGTTGACTGTCACTTATAATACACTTCTAAGGATATTTTTATAATTTTGATTATAAATTAATAAATATATTATTTTTTATTATAGTATGTATTTAAAAGTATCTGTGATACATCCTTTGAGTTATGGTAATAACAATTCATATTTTCAAGAGTTGAAAATTTAAGACATGAATTTTCATAATTAACTCATAAACTACTCCTGACCGTAGGATCATTATGAGGGTGATGATCGATCCAAAAGATTGGTGTATGATCACTTTTTTAGGATAGATGTATCTTAAGTCTACAGTATGGAGACATTAGAGCGAGAGTATAGGTACTTCTTAGAGAATGAGGGCATTGAGCATGACCATCTCGAGTAGTCATAAGAAAGTCTACCTTCTCATCTATGACTGACTCAATGCTGCAGCGGTGAGTATGGTTCTTTAACCTAAGGGGCATCGATAGTTCTCCTTGAGGGTGTTATAGTTTGACTACACCATAACTCAGTCTCCTAGCCATTCGGAATCTTAAGGTGTATGTTGGCTATAGCATGTTCATTATAGGAATTGGATTGCACCAATAAGGGGATCTATCTACCTCGGTAGATGAGTAGCCCTATGATAATCATGATATTGAATCCTTAAGCCCATGGCCATGGTAGAGTGAAGATGATAGAAAGAGTTAATATTAGGACTTCATATTGGACTCGAATCGAATGATTAATTCATATGACAGACATTGGGTTTGATGAGTTCACCTTAACCCTAATCCTATCGAGGCTCAAGATGGAAGAACCCAATCACATAGGTAACTACACCAAGGGATTTGCTTTCAGTTCTAATGGTTGCCACTATATACTTCTAAGTGTCACTAGTAGATTTTAGGAGTAATTAGAATGATTTTAATGATCAATCATTCTAATTATATGAATCAGAAAAGTTCTGGTCCATTGAAAGGTGTTTCAATGATGTCGATGATGGAGATCATGATATATCTTATTACCATATAGAATTGAACCTAATTGAGTCATACAAATAAGGGTTTGGGTCTAGATGTCATCAATTGAGCTAATCCAGTTTGATTGATTTGGATTAGATCCAATCATGTTTAAGATAATCATGCTAGCGCACGATTGATCCTGACTTTCTCCTTCTAAAATCTTTTTGATTTATCACAACCAAGTCAAATTTGATTTGACTCATTCTTATATTTTGAATGGATTTATTTTCATCTAACTGAAATAAGTTTAGGTCAGATTAATTGTAGAAATTAAATCCATTCATAGTCAAATTGGATTAGGGTCAAAAGTTGACCTATTTGAAAGAATTGAGGGTCACCTGATCAGATACTTCTAAAAAATTATTTAAAAATTATTTTAATTTAATTTTTGGATATGTGATAGAGAATGAATTATACATTGGATGTACCAAATTTTGTATTTTTTAGGGGTATCTAATCTGAGTTATGATAGTGTTTGATTTGGATCAAACTCTTGAGGGAAGAGTCCTAGGCACAGTGGACTCTTCCTTATCTACTCATGCTGCCACCTTCCAGATTGATTTTTGGTGTCAAAATTAGATGCAATTTAGGGATTTTCATGGAGATCTGGTCCAGGAGTCCAAATGGTTGAAAAAATAAGGATTTTGATCAAAGAGGGACTCTAACTTGGCGCTATGCTTTTGTATAAGAATCCGTGCGTCAAGGCTCTTCACGTAGAAATTTTTTATACCCAAAGGCTACCATTCCAAATATCCCACACCACCTCTATCCTCTCTCTCTCTCCCTCTCTTCTACATGCCTAAAATATTAGACATAAATTTGAGAAGAAGATCCAATCAAATTTATGAAGAGTTCAGCATCTATGTAATGATGTTCGTGAGACGAACACACTGCCTTCAAAAAATTTTTTGAAGGACTTCCAGATCATATTCAGATTTAATATTTGGAGAAAAGATTTATGAGGAGAAGATGTCCAGATCCTTCTTAAGTCGATACTAGTAGAGGCCATGCACATGCGTGGCTCCTTCTAGAACCTCAGAAAATATCAGGATCATTGCAGGATAATCAGATTATCCAAATAAGATATGATATTAAATATGATTTAATTTTTATTTTAATTTTCAATATTAGATCACCATGATCAAATCTAAGAACTCTTAGATCGGATCAAATCATTTAAATTTTTTTTAAAAAAATTCATCTCAGATCTGATCAGATCTGCATGATCCTACGGTAGAAAATAAAGTTTTTTCTTCAATCATGATGTTGGAAAATATATTCCAAAGCCAATTATCAGTCTATTAATGGTTGAGCTATATTATAATTATAATTAATTTATTAATTAATAAAATATATTTTTGATATTTTTCATCATAAGTTTTCATCTTCTAATGAATTTCATTGTTGTGATGAAGTTCTTAGGATTATTTAGGTTTGATAAAGAGAGGATTTATCGATTAGTCCTTAAAATAGTTCACAACCAAATGATAGACTGTTAATAAGAACGATAGCATCTATCGAGCATAGGTCACTATATGCCATATAGGTTAGTTGTCCTCTTAACCAAGGAGTATGGAGATACTGGTATGGCATACAGATAAGATATAGTGGTACGTCGTCACTGAACGTGACCAACTCTAGAGCATTCTACTATCAAGAATATCTCTAATGGGATATAGGTATATATATCCCTTAGACCTAAGATCACCTCAGTGACTTGCAAGCAACTCACTATACTTTGGTACTGGACTAACTGAATTTCTAATTCAGTAATGAATGGTTTTTGGGCATAGTCAAGTACTTGCAATGTCAGTGTATGATCAAGATGGGATTGACCACTCCAAGAGTTGGAAAAGAATGTATCACTGTATTTCAATATAGCAAAACCTTGGCCAGGATAATCCATGAGATGGATTTGCTATTTTGAAATACAATATGGACAGCCTAATTAGAGTTGACAGTTGAACTCTAAGGTGTCCTACGAGCATTTTGGTCAAGAGGATGAATTATATGAAAACTATATCCACGTAGGTTCTAAGGATGTTGTTCTACACATTCGACCTATCTGACCATCGGGTACCATTGCTAGATGGTTACTTCAATCGATATAAAAATTTATTCCTTTACTACTAGCTTAGGTTCAGACCTATAAGGTCACACACATTTAAGTTCATGATCCGATCGAATGGTTGATCAACAATTGAATTGTTCTAAGGTTAAACAATCAATACGATTGATGTTTAACCTAGTGCAAGTATTATAGGAGGATCGATTAGCAATTCAATTGCAAATTAGCTTAATTTAATTAAGCCAAAGGGCTGAGATTAAGTTAATTAAATATGATTTAGTTAGATTTAGTTTGGGCTAGATTGGATCAAGTCTAATTGATTTATTGGATAACCCAATTGCAAGAAAGAACTAGTCCTACTTCAATTAGGACTTGATTGAACCCAATCTCTAATTTGATTAGAAATTAAATCAAAATTAAATCTGATTTAATCTAATTTAATTAGATTATTAGTTGGAATAAGATCTATTCTAATTGGGTTAAATGAATCCTAATTTAATTTGGTTCATAGATCACTTGGACCAAGTCAAAATAGGAGTCTTAGTATGATTAGGACTCCCTATTCCTTGTGCCATTGACTCCTCACATCCCCCCATGCTCCTTCTCTTTGATTTGGAACATGGAAAAACCTTTTCCCAGGCCTTCATGCAACTAATAAGGGAATAAGCCTTCCCTTATTCCTTAAATGGTATTTGGTTGTGGACCAAGTCAAACTAGGAGTTGGTTTTGATTTAAATTCTATGAGATAGAATTTTAAGCACCTGAAACTCCTTGCTTTGTGCTGCCCACATCCTTGATTTTTCTTCATTTTTTCATGGAAAAAAGGAGGATTTTGTGCACTTATTCTTGGTGATTCACAGCATAAAGAAAGAAGGGGGCGCCCAAGTGTTGGGTGCCCTAACTAGTTGCCATTTTTGGACCTGCCTTATGTAGGTATTTGACCTAGACAAGTTGCCTATCTTAATATTTAAAATGAATTTTGGGCTGATTTTTTTATGGATTGTAGAGAGGTTTTGGGTAGATGAAAATTATAGGAAAAAGGTTCTTGGGCACTAGGCTTTCATAGATACCATTCCAGGTGTCTAGGTAAGTGAAGAAAGAAGAAGAAGAGGATCTTCTTCTATGGTTTCTTCCATTCATCCTTTTTTCTCCACTTTTAAGATATTTTTGAGATTATCTTAGATATAAAATCTCTCCTCTTTCTTTTAATTTTTTTGAGTATCTAAGTCTTGATGAAGGAAGCACCAGATCGACCGTCGAAGAAGGATCAGCATAGTACTAGCATACTATGCTGATTTCCTGCATTGAATTTCTGATCGAATTTGTGGATTCGTGGGGATATCTCTTAGAAGTCGGACATGTGTGCGGCTTGGAGCATCATCCTCAAGCCTGGATCAATAAGTTAGAATATCTAACTTGCATAGGTAATATAGATATGATCTATTTTTACATACCTGCATTAGATGTAGTGTAGTTGCATATTGATATGATCAACATATTCTTCTTCCATCATGTTTTTAATTTTTGATTTAATCTCATGCCATAATCATGTAATAGGATCTTAGATCTAGGAATTGTTTATTTTTTATAAATAAATTTTTATTTATTTTAGTTTTTTGCTGCTCGATTTTGGAAAAGTTTTAAGATCTAGCCCTAAAATCCTAGATCTAGTTCCAACAATTGGTATCAGAGCCTAGGTTGATTATTATGTGATTATATATGCATGTTTAGATTATTTTTTAGATTAAATATAATTTATAATCTCATTATTAAATCTAAAATTAAAAATTATGATCATACAAATTCATTATAAGATTATTCTACTGTAAGATTTACTCCTTACAGTAGAGAGATTGTCCTACTTCATATAGATCTATTTCTTATAATAAATTTGTTAGATATAATCTAATTTTATTTATAATCTATTAGATTTAAAAATATTTTAAATTTGAAAATAAATATTTTAGATTGCACGGACTGATTATAAGGTTGTTCTGCTATAAGGTTTATCCCTTTCAGTGGAAAGATTATCCTAGTACGTGCTGATCTAAAATATTGATCATAAAATTTTAGATTAGATCTAAAAAATTTTATGATCTGATTAAAAATATTTTAATCTAATTTTAATCATCATAAATATGTTATATTTAATCAAATATAATTTATGATTGATTAGAATTGAAAATATTTTAATTACATGAACCTATTTAGATTAGATCTAAAGTAGTTTCATGCTTATCTTACTTGCATATTGATTATGAATCAAACATGCAACTTGATTGGTAGAACCATATTATAAAAATATTTTATAAATATAAAAATTATTTTCAAAAAGCTGAACCCTAACCCTCAGCCTAAAACTTAATTAAGAATTAAAAAGTTGTTTGATTAGAATCTAGGACTGTGAATTGAAGATCCTAAGACACAAATCATAACACATTGAGTTAAATGGATTAGTGGAGATTAGGTCCATTAATTAGGTTAGACCTAGGGTTAGATTAAAGAATGAACTTATTGGGGATAAACCCCACTTCCGTCGAAGTTCAGTCTGATGCTTAGCCTAATGTAACTGGTAATCACAGAAGAGCTTCGATCGAAAATTCTTCCTCCAATGGCCAAACTCCTCCAGCAATCGAACTCCTTCCGGACTCCTCCAGCAGCTGAACTCCTTTCGGACTCCTCCAGTGGCTGAACTCCCCATAATCATCTAGGAAGGTCTCTCCATGAGTCCAGTCTTGTACACGGCATGAACTGACCCACACCCAAATTACCTTAGAGGAGTTTGAACTCTTTTAGAATTGATACAGCTCAAAGGTCATCACCAACCGATGCCTATCCCTCCGAACTTTGACTATCAAATCTCAAATGGACTGGCGCCTCATGACAACAAACACTATCTTCTGTAACAAACTCCACATGGCCCTGAGCAACCCACTATCCGATAGTTACGGTTCTCACTATCAGTTTGTTACAGGCTCCATCTATAAAAGAGATCCTCCAAATACATTTTTTCTAGGCTCTCTTCTCCCTCCCGAAAACTCTGCAACTTTCTTGACTGAGCGCTTTATTTCTATTGGCCAAAAAAGCTAACTTGACTATTGAAGGGTCTTGCCGGAGCCACTACCCCGGGCTCTGGACGAGACTTATTTTGCAGGTCATCGACGGCGACCTCATCTTCTCCGACTCCAGCACTTCTCCAATAGCAACCAAATTTCGCACCAACAGGATTGGCGCTAGAAGGAGGGAACTCTATTCCTGAGGATTTCTTGTTCTTAATGGAGTGCTCAATAGCAATCTCTCTTCTTCCTCTCTAGAGTTCTTTCCAAAAAAAATACCTTCCAAGAAAGCTTCGACCCCATGGTCAACGACCTCTGCAGCCAGATCCCATCCAGATCTCTCCACTCTCACTTCGACTCCGACAACTCAAGCTCCACCTGCAGTCATGGTGGATGTGGAGCAGTTCAACCTACTGATCCAGTAGGTTCGTAGGCTCACGGAGGTGGTGCAGGCCATGCATCGACATACTTCGATGCAAATTCGATCGGAGCAGGCTTCTCTAGAGCCCCATGATCTGATCTAGGGACGGTCGACTTGGGCTAGCCGATCGGTGACCTCCGAAAGGGGAAGCACTGGGTGGAGAGCCCTTGCTCTGACCATGACTCGACCCCAAGGAAAGTTTTACCTCTATTCCATCAGAAAATCTTGGAGATCAACGATCGTGAAGAACTCCTAGATCAAAGGCTCCAAAAAATGAGCCGACGAATCGAAGAACACCATCATGCTCCGTCCTCTCACGGTAACGATATTTGCACTGACCCTCCATTTTCTCAGAAGATTATGTAGGAACCAATCTTGTCGAACTTCAAGCTTTGATAGTTTGAGAGTTACGATGGGAACACCGATCCGATCGACCACCTAGAGGCCTTTCGGACAATGATGCTGCTCCATGGTGTACTAGATGCCATTTTATGCTAGGCTTTCCCATCCACTCTCAAGGGAGCCGTCAGGAACTGGTACTCGGCATTTAAGTTGGGTACCATCTTTTTCTTCGATCAAATGAGCCATCAATTTGTGGCTCACTTTGTTAGCAGTCGACGTCCCCATCAAGGTTTGGATTCTCTGATGAATATCAAGTAGAAGGAGGAATCTATCTGAACTTATATCATCAGGTTTAATGCTACTGCATTGGAGGTCTGAAACCTAGACCAGTCTGTTGCAATGACCACACTTAAGGGCGGCCTTCAAAAAAATGATTTACTGTTCTTCCTGGAGAAGAAATACACCAAAAAATTTACCGATATGCTGGCCTGGGCTGAAGGTTATGCCCGAGCTGAAGAGGCCTTTAAGGCCAAGAACAATGAAGCTACCTAGGAGTGGTAGGCGGGTGAACCAAATGTGCCCACGCTAGAGAGAAACCGAGCGGAGCTCAGCCACGCTCCCAAACTCCTCCGGAGCGTAAGTGGGTTCGAACCCCTACCCAGGCCCAGAGGTGAAGAAGCCCGGATAAAATGGCATGACGGAGCTCTTCCTTCAAAAAATTCCACAACTACGCTCCTCTCAATTTTCTAAAAACCCAAGTACTGATGGAGATCAGGGATCAACTGCAGCGACCAAAAAGGATGTGCACTCACCCCGAAAAACATAATCCTAGCAAGTTCTGTCTCTACCATCACGATCATGTCACGATATGGAAGAGTGCATCCAGCTCCAGCACGAGATCGAGGAGCTCATCAGACGAGGTAGGCTTAGCCGATTCTTGCGATGTTGGTCGGAAGGATGAGAGGATCAGTCGAGAGCACCCCCACCACCAGAACCACCGAGGGGCGAGAAGCAGTGAGAAGATCGGCCCCTGATCGACATCATTAACATCATCTCTAGGAGACTTCGATGAGGGGAGGCTAGTAGGTCCGTCGAGCCCAAGAAGAGGCGAAGAACTGAAGAGCCCATTGCTTTCACTGACAAGGATGGTCAAGGAGTCCAGTTTCCATACAACGATGCGGTTGTAATCTCTTTGAACATTGCCAATTATGATGTACGCCATACTTTGATAGATAATAAAAGTTCCACTGACGTTCTGCACTATGATGCTTTCTTTAAAATATCCATACCCGATAATCATCTGGGACCCATGAGCTCCCCGTTGGTCAGCTTCACTGGCGATGCTGTGCTAGTGGAGGAAATGATAACTCTAGTCATGACTGTAGGACGGTATCCAAAGCAGGCCAAGGTGTGGATCAACTTTTTGGTGGTAAAAAGCTCCCTCAGCTTACAATACAATCCTCGATCGACCTGGTCTAAATGCACTATGAGCCATAGTGTCGATCTATTACCTAAAAATAAAATTTCCAACAAGCAATGGAATAGGTGAAATTAGAGGTGATAAAGCATTAGCCCGACACTGCTACTCCATCACCTTACAAAATGGCACTCGACTTGACCCCTACCCAATTGACGTGCTTGACGTCTGCAATGACCTTGTCGAAGAATGGGATGAGCCCATAGAAGATCTTGTGACCATCCCCCTGAATGACAAAAATGCAGAGCATACGGTGCGGATTGGCTCCAATTTGGAAGATGAAGTTCGAAAGCAGCTCATCACCTTTTTACGGAGGAATGTTGACATCTTTGCATGGGTTCTGACGGATATGCCTGGGATTGACGTCGAGGTTATGGAACATCAGCTGGCCATTGATCCCAAGCATCGACCAGTGAAAGAAAGAGTTCAAGGCCATGCATCAGAAAGGCTGAAGGCAATAGCAGAAGAAGTCGACAAGCTTCTCAATGTCGGATTTATTCGAGAAATCAGCTATCCGACTTGGGTCTTTAACGTGGTCCTAGTCAAGAAGGCCAATGACAAGTGGAGGATGTGTATAGACTTCAAAAAGCTGAACAAAGCCTATCCAAAAGATAGCTACCCTCTACCCAGGATTGATCAACTAGATGCATCCACAGGCCATGAGCTCCTCACCTTCATGGATGCCTTTTCCATCTATAACCAAATATGGATGGCACCGAAGGACGAGAAGAAAACTACTTTTGTTACTGATCGTGGTCTTTACTGTTATAGGGTTATGCCTTTTGGACTCAAGAATGCAGGAGCAACGTACCAACACCTGGTCAACAAGATCTTCAAGGAGCAGATCGACCATAACATGGAGGTGTATGTGGATGACATGCTCGTCAAAAGTCGAGCTTTAATAAACCACATCATCGACCTCGAAGAGACATTTAGTGTGCTTAAAAAGTATAAAATAAAGCTGAACCCAATCAAGTGCGCCTTTGGTATGACCTTGGGAAAGTTTCTAGGGTTTATGGTGTCAAGACGCGGGATTGAAGCAAATCCAAAAAAAATCTGAGCTATTCAGAAGATGACTACTCCAAAAACAATCAAAGAATTTTAGTGCCTGACTGAAAAAGTGGCATTCCTAAATTGCTTCATCTCGAGATTGGCTGAGCAATGCATGCCCTTCTTCCAAGTTCTCAAGCAACCAAAAAACTTCCACTAGACGATGGTGTGCCAACGGGTGTTTGAGGAGCTCAAAAATTACCTCGGCTCATCCCCACTGCTAGCTAAGCCTGAACTCAAAAAAGAATTATTCTCATACCTAGCAGCCTCCCCAGCGGCCTTGGCAGCAGTCCTGGTCAAGGAGAAAGTGAAGATGTAGCAACCAGTCTACTACGTAAGCCGGATTCTGAGAGATATAGAGATCAGATACTCTAAGTTAGAAAAATTGACTTACTCTCTTCTAATCACTGCCAGGAGACTCCGATCTTACTTTTAGAGACACACCATAATAGTCCTCATGGATCAACCAATAAAAGCAGTCCTTCATCGAACGGATGCTTTCAAAAGAATCGTGAAATGGACAGTCGAGCTCATGAAGTTTGACATCAATTATCGACCCCAGCCATCGATCAAAGCTTAGATATTGCCAGATTTTGTAGTAGAATGTACCATTTCAGATGAAGCCGAGCTTGAACAAGATGAGACCGGCATCCCATGGTTGCAACCAAGCCTCTCCGAAGAGAGTGCCAACCTTTCCAAAGGTTCTTAGGCCTTGTACGTGGATGGTTTGTCCAACTTCACTGGAGCAATCGCGGGATTGGTCTTAGTCAACCCTAGGGAGTCATCATCGAATACGTGCTATGCTTTAAATTTCCTACAATTAATAATGTGGTAGAATATGAAGCACCGATTGTCAAGTTAAAAATAGCAATAGAATTAAAAGTAGATCGGCTTCAAGTCTACAATGATTCTCAATTAGTGGTAGGCCAAGTTAGTGGCAACTATGAAGCATGGAAGAAAAGTATGATGAAATACCTTGAGAAGGTAAAGGATTTGACTCTGGCCTTCGATAGTTTTGGCATTCAACAGATTTCGAGGGCAGAAAATACAAGAGCCAACCTCCTCTCTAAATTGGCCACTGTAGCCTCAGTCGATCTATCCAAAAAAGTATTTTTTGAAACTCTAAAATGCCCAAGCTCAGAGGAATCACAGCTTGTTATGCAGACGGAGCTCGAGTCGAGCTGGATTGATCCATTAGTTGCCTATCTCAAAGAGAAAGTTCTTCCTCATGATCCAAAAGAAGCTCGAAAACTCAAGAATCAAATCTCTCGGTACGTTTTGTATGAGGGCAAGTTGTATAAAAGGTCATATTCGCTATCGTTGTTGAGATGTCTCTGACCTTCAGAAGCCAACTTCACATTATGGAAAGTGCATGAGAGAATTTGTAGAAGTCATGTAGGATCCAGATCCCTGTCACAAAGACTACTTTGGTAAGGATACTATTTGCCGATCTTGTACCACGATTCTACAGAGTATGTCAAGAAATGTAACCGCTGTTAGAAAAATATGAATATATAAAGACAACCGACCTCCTAGCTTACTCCACTAAGCATACCTTGGCCATTTACACAGTGGGGAATGGATATACTTGGCCCTATTCCAATGGCATCCAGACAACGAAAGTTCTTTCTGGTTGTGATCGACTACTTCACCAAATGGATCGAAGTTGAACTACTAGCAAAAATTACTGAGGTCAAGGTACAGAACTTCATCTTGAAATCAATTATCTATCGATTTGGTCTATCCTGAACTCTCATAATAGATAATGGACAATAGTTTGCTAGGATGAGGTTCGCTGAGTTTTGTGAAGATCTAAATATCTTCCATCGCTTCGCATCGGTAGCTCACCCACTGGCAAATGGAGAAGCTGAAGTGATCAATCGACCATATTGCAAGGCATCAAGACAAGACTTGAAAGAGCAAGAGGGGCCTGGGTGGACGAACTCTATCATGTTCTATGGGCATACCGCACTACCTAACGGCTGTCGACTGGAGAAACACCATTCACCTTAGCTTTTGGAACAGAGGTAGTCATCTCAATCGAACTTAAACTTCCATCGACGTGGGTAGTGGCTTTCAATGAACAGCATAACCTATAGGATCTCAGAGCCAATCTCGACCTACTAAAAGAGAAAAGAGAGGAAGCTTAAGTTCGGAAGGCAGCTTACAAGCGAAGGATGGCTCGATACTATAACTCTAGAGTCAAAGGTAAAATATTCAAAGTGGGGACTTAGTGCTTTGGCGAGCCACCATCTCTCAGCCTCAGAGCCAGGAAAAGCTTACCCCAAATTGGAAAGGACCCTACGAGGTCACGGAGGTCGTCCGATCTGGGAGGTACTACTTGAAGGAACTCGGGGAGGGAGACCTACCTCGACCATGAAATTCAAAAAATCTATGAATGTATTACCGATGATTTAATTATAATGAAATCTTCCTACTTCAACATCCTAATCTTTGTTGTATACCGGTGATAAATGGAGGCTACCCTCTGAACTTGATCTCACGTTAGAACTTCATCCTAACGTAAGCAAAGTTGAAGGACTCATTCATTTTAGACGAGATGAGGGGAGAGGCCCTAATAACGACCCTAATGTGCTCTACAGTCCATTAGAAATAAGAGGAGAACCTCATCCTAACGTGAGCAAAGTCAAAGGCCTCGTTCATTTTAGATGAGATGAGGGAAGAGGCGCCCTGACAATGGTCCTAATGTGCCCCTACAATCCATTAGGAACATGAGGAGAACCTCATCCTAACGTGAGCAAAGTCGAAGGCCTCATTCATTTTAGATGAGATGAAGGGAGAGACCCTAACAATGGCCCTAATATGCCCTTATAGCCCATTAGAAATAGGAGGAGAACCTCATCCTAACATGAGCAAAGTCAAAGACCTCATCCATTTAAGATGGAATGGGGGGAGAGGTCCTATTAATGGCCCAAAATGCGCCCCCATGAGCCACGTTAGGAATAGGAGGAGAACCTCATCCTAACATGAGCAAAGTCGACGACCTCGTCGATATAAGATAGGATGGAGGGAGAGACCCTACCAACGACCCTAACGCACCCCCATAAGCCATGTTAAGAATAGAAGAAAAGTATCATCCTAACATGAGCGAAAGTCAAAACCTTGTTGATCGAAGACGTGGAGAAGGAAGAAGCTTGGTGGAAAATTCTTACACGTATTTTCCCATGATGACTTGACTACGTCAATTGCGAAAGACAGAACCTTATCCTAATTTGCAAGAGAGGTCCTAGTTCGACATCCACAACAAGCTCGACATCCACAATGAGCTCGGCATCTGCAACAAGCATTTCATAAGAAAATGATAGAGAAAAATAATGAGGTAAAGAAGGTAAGACCGCAAATAGGCCTCAGGTTCATGCAAAACGAAAATAGAAAAAAATATATTATTTCATTACAAAAATGAGTTCATTACAAGCTAAGCATAGGCTGACAAGGCTGATTACATTGAAAGAAAGAAAAAAGAGGAGGAAGAGGCCAAAGCTTTAAGGCGAACCAGATTCTTCGAACTTCGGGCTACCAACTTCGACCATCACTAAGGCCTACTTTAGCCTAAGGATCTCCTCCTCAAGCTTCTTCTTCTGGAAGAGACCATCTACATACATTCTATTAGCGAGCTGAAACTTACCCTCGAGCTTTCGCCGCTGTCTCCTTAAAACTTCAGACTCAGCCTCTGTTTCCTCGATAGCTCAATGTTTACAGATGAGCTGAAGCTTCAGCCATTGAACCTCGACCTGCTCTGCCCCAACTACCTCTGAATGCTTACCAATGGTCCTCTTCAAGGAGGCCATCTCCTCTGACTCATCACTCATGCTGGCTCCCCGATTATTGTGCAGTCGCTTCCAAAGATGAGCTACCTCATCCCTAGCAACCTTGAGCTCGCCTTTAAGTCTGGACATCTTCTCCACCTAGGTCACTCGGTAGCTATTATGCCAATCCTCAGTATCTTATAGCTGCTTTTGAAGCTGGAAAAACTTTATTGACTAGTCCGAGTCATACCAGGCCTTGTCGGTAGACCATGGCGAGCTTCCTTCTAGAAGATGGATCTTTTCTCCAACATCCTTTAGATCAACTTCAAGAGAGCTGATCTTCGCTATCAGTGCCCAGGACTTATCGCTGGCATTTCTTTTGAGTTCGACGATCTCCTTCTCGAAGCTGCCCTTTTGGATATTGAAGCTCACCGCTTTCTTCATATATAAGCCTCGAAGGCGAGTGACCTCTTTGATTGCGTCAGAAGCATTCTTTCGTGAGGCTCGAAGGACGTCCTCCATCTTCTTCAACTTCTTCCTCAAAAGATGAACTTCTTTTCTTACGTTCTTTATCAAGGGCTTTATCAGAACCCCTTGAGACAGTGGATCAGTGTTGGTGGGAGATTGTATTCAAGATACAAAAAGTGCTCAAGACTTCATTTAATCAAAACTTTTATGTACAAGACATAAAAAAAAAGAGTACAACTACTCAAGGATCTCAACCTCAGAGGGTGGAGTCGGATCGCTCTCGGCCACCTCAGGTTTTTGAACTAGTTTGGATGCCTCTATGGCAGGTTCAGATGAGCCAAAAGCAAGCACATCAAAGGAAAGGTCGACTACAGCATTAGACGGTTCTACCTCTATGCCATCTTCCTCCTCTTCCAAAAAGCCGAGGTCGAGCTCAGGGAACCTTCAGGCTATCCTACCTTTGCAGAGCTCGAAACCCTTGATAAATGCTTCCTGATCAAACTCGACGTTCAGGTTTCGTATCTCGGGAGAGGTCTTGAACTCTTCCACAGCCCGGGTCATTGCCTCTAAGATCGACTTCGCCATTTAGATCTCCAGTTTGACAATCCTATTCTCGGTTTCCTTTCTCCTCTCCTCCTCCAGGGCCAGTGTGGCCTTCAGTCCAGTCGAGGTGAACTCCTCCTCGCAAAGTGCATCCTAAAGACTTTCGATGTCCGTCACCTTCTCCTTCGTAAGATGCTTGACCTCGTCGACCCTCTCTTAAAGATGGCAGTCCTCGGCTCAAAGGTCCTCCTAGGCCCTCTATGCCTCCACCTCTTGATGATGTGCCCTCTTGATGTGAGCGAGCATCTGGTGATCTAACTACAACAAACGATTGATGTTAAAATTTTAAAAAAAAAGAAAGAAGAAGAAGAGAAAAGAAAGAGTCGAGCAACGGAGCAATCACCTTGAGGATGGTTCTGAGATAACTCTAGATAAGCTGCCGTGGGTCTAGGTCGGCCATCTGGTCCACCACCTCAGGCATGGCAAACTTGTCAGCAAGATCTTGGATGATCTTCAAATTATCGAAGGGATCCTCCCCTCGTTCGTTGTCGTTGCCATCCGATTTGCCTAAGCGAGCCTTGCAGGACATCTTCACAATGACTTTCTTTTTTCTTCCCTCTTCTGTCCCTTTCCTGACAGGAAGCTTTGAAATCCAATCCCTGCTGGAGGGATCTGATGGCATGGAAGGCACTGAGCCCACGCTAGCGGTGTCAACCTCGATAGTTAGGGCAATCTCGATGCCAACGATGACCTCGAATGCAGCGGCAGTGGGGGCGGGGACTCCAGAGCTAGAAACACAGACCTTCACCCTCTTTGATCCATCTTCTTGCGCCTTTCCTTTCCTCTTCCTGGTGAAAAGCCCTTTAGTAAGCAACTTGGTGGCTTGTGCATCTATTTCTATAGCAGGGAAAGAAGAGCGGTCAGTAGCAATACACGTACACGAAACCTTGTAGATTCGAAAATCAAAAGATGTACCAGCAAGATCGGAGGGACTCAGACTTAGGTTGAACAAGGTCTATTCCTTTAGAAGGTCAGAAAGAAGAGGAGCTTGGTACACCTTGAGTTTATCAGAGGAAACAAGGTTGACTCCGTCTAAGCTTGGAGCTCGGTGAACTGACTCTCTAATATAACCCCATGAAGGAAGACCTAATGGCAAGATCGGGCAATGTACAAAAAAGTACTTTTCTTTTCAATTATGAACGGAAGAAGGGGCATCTTTCAATAACCCCTTCTTGCCGACCTGGGGGAAAAAGTGCTACCAATCCTTCGTGGAAGGATGGCGCTTGAAGGTATAGAAATTTCTAGAAAGCAAAATGGTCGGCTGGACTTCGGTCAATCGATAGAGAGAGAGAAAATCTATGATCAATCAAAAGAAGTTCGGTATGATAGATGCAAAGGGGATGTTTAAAAATCAAAAGTGGACGACTATGAATAGGGGCAGTGGGAGTCTAAGCTCGGCATACAAAGCTTCTAAGTATAAACAAAATCGGTCGGTCGGAGGAGAACTGACTCGATCGTCAAAGCTGGGGAGTTCAAGGTCATATTCTGAAGGGACTCCATATTGGATTTGGAACAAAGAAAGATCGTCCGCAGTAAGGACGGACGAGATGGTGTCTAGAGCAAAAGGTGAGTGGGACATGTTTGTAGGTTCTACCTCGATCAGGGGTGCAGAATTAAAGAAGGTTGGTCCAGACGAGCCCCATGAATCGATGGAGTGGGAGGTTTCGGAAGACATTCGGATCGAGATGAACCCCAAGAAACCCCCCCTAAAAAAAATTAGAAAAATAAGGAGCCAAAATTGATAAGCACAAATAACCTAAGAGAAGGGTTAGAAAACTAACCTAAACTATCCGAGGAGGATGAAAGGACAATGGACGTGATGAGGATCAATTGAAAGGATGTCCAGAGCTTAGGAAGGCAATAGAAGGATGAGACCCACGGGAAGAAGGCTAACGGAGGTCGAAGGAAAAAGAAGACTCAGGTAGGGATGACTTTCGAACAATAAGAGAAGACCTAAAATAGCCAGAGGAAATCCAAAGTAGTTATGATTAGGGATCGACTTCGACTGGTCTGCATGCGCCACGTGTCCCACTCATCATGATAGAGGAGTGACGATGGACGGAGTCTTTATGGCACCCTACCTATGGCAGAGTTTTAGCGGAAGATTCGAAGGGTCATCTTTTCGGACTCATTTCAGACTTAGAAAGTTTTGGTGCTAGCATGGTAAACACCCAAATGTCTCATCCTAACAAGCGTGGAAACCCAGGACTGGACTTCGATCGTCACCTTTTTTCCTCCCTTCCTTCAAATTTCAAACTCGAGAGTAGGGGGACTATTGTTGGGGATAAATCGCACTACCACCAAAATCTAGTCTGATGCTTAGCCTAATGTAACTGGTAATCATAGAAGAGCTTTGATCAAAAATTCTTCCTCTAATGGTTGAACTCCTTCCAAACTCCTCCAGTGGTCAAACGTCTTTCGGACTCCTCCAGTTATCGAACTTCTTTCGGACTCCTCCAATTGCCAAACTTTTTTCAAACTCCTCCAGCGGTCGAACTCCTCTCAGACTTCTCCAGCAGCCAAACTTCTTTTGGACTCCTCCAACGACCAAATTTCTTTTGGACTCCTCCAGCAGTCGAACTCCTTGCAGTCATCCAGGAAGGTCTTCGCACGAGTTCGATCTCGTACATGGCATGAACTGACCCACAACCGGACTACCTTAGAGGAGTCCAAACTCCTCTAGAATTGATATAGCTCAAAGGTCATCACCAATCAACGCCCATCCCTTCAAATTTTGACTATCAAATCTCAAATGGACTGGCATCTCATGACAACAAACACAAACTCCACATGGCCTCGAGTGGCCCACTACCCAATAGTTACGACTGTTACTATTAGTTTGTTATAGGCTCTGTCTATAAAAGGGATCCTCCAGATATATTTTCGCTAGGCTCTCTTCTCCCATCCAAAAACTCTTCAACTTTCTTGACTGAGCACTCCATTTCTGTTGGTCGAAAAAGCTAACTTGACCATCAGAGGGTCTTGCCGGAGCCACCACCCTGGGCTTTGGACGAGACTTATTTTGCAGGTCACCGACGGTGATCTCATCTTCTCCGACTCCAACACTTCTTCAATGGCAATCAGATTTCGCACCAACAGGACTTAATTAAAAAATTAATTAAATCTAATCAATTATTATCTTATATTAGATCAAGGATTCTCTAGATCAATTACAATAGTTGTAGTTGGTCGAGTCCATGTCTTTAACGAGACCTAAGATGTACTTGATTCTTGGTTATGCGATTTAGCATGAACTGTTAGATTGATCTAATCGAGACTAATTAAACCAGTTGGTGTCTAAGATAAATCAGATTGGTGGTCTTTAATTGGTAGCCCGCCTACCTAGCCATTTCTCATGGTGTCTAAGGCAAGTTTTGGCAGTCCCTCCCACTGATCGAACTTACCTGACCTCTTAGTGAAATTATGTTTCGATCGAATCCTTTGACTATTCGAGCTGACCCATGTCAGTTAGGTAAATCAGTGTGACTGATTTAGGTGCTCCTTGACCAGTCTATTAATGATCTTCCTTATGCTGACTTGGTGAAGCCAGTAGAAGGATCATGATAAGCTAGTTCATCTGACCTTTTCTCTTCCTTAAATTAAAATCTTCGAAAATTATTAGGTCTTTAAAATAAAATAGTTATAGTAATAATAATCATTAGAGTGGATAATCATTAGTTGGATAATCATTAGAGGCCCATAGGCCTAGTGCTTATCCACTAATGGAATTATCATTCATAATATGATTTCTTGACCGTGTCTCTCTAAATGGTGATTAGATTGACCAACCATAGTTGGGCTTAATTATTCATTAGTTAGATGGACCAAGTATGATTATGTTAAAAGATTGGACCTAACTGGGACTTTCAGTGGAGGCCCAAGTCTACTGAAAAGATACCTAAAGAAAAATTAAATTACTAAAAATTATTTGAAGAAATAATTGGTTATGAACCTTCCCTTAAATATACATGGGTTGACCAACTATAGTTGGACTTGTGTGCAGTCTATGTGGATTCTAGTACCCACTAAGAAATTAAGGTAATTCCTCGAATTGGAGGTAGAGGTTACCAGTTCGAATGAAATAGTGGAAGAACCTTTTGATTAAAATCCAAATCTTTAGGTTTAATGAATCAATTATTAATTAGGCTTTTGATTCTCTTTTATGCAGTTAAACCCAAACCACAGTTGCTCCATTCATTGTTAGACAGTGATATACTTATAGGATCCAACTTCAATAATAAGTATCAAAAGTTGAATGTTGTTTAGTAGCACGAAGTGGTTCATGCTGGGGCCTTTATGCTCAGTTTAGACATAAGATCCAAGAATAACTTAGATCAGGCAGAATGCTTCCACTATAAGAAGTAGGGGCATTGGAAAGGAACTATCCTCAATATCTTGATTCCCATGATTCCAACAGGCTGAATAAGAGAGATGAGCAAGTAGTTACTGATCAAAAATATTATATGATAATACCTTACAATTTCTCTATTTGTGATACTTCTACTTGGGTATTGGATACCGAAAGTTCAGTCCATATTTGTAATACATTACAAGGACATCAAATTAGTAGAAGATTTGAAAATAATGAATGATTACTTAATGTTGGAGATGGAAGGTCTATTTCAATTCTAGCTATGGAAATAGTTCAACTTATTCTCAATACAAATATTATTTCTTTAAATGAATATCATTATTATCCTTCCTTTCTGATGAATATAATCTCTGTTGGCTTTTTGGCCAAAGATGGTTATCATTTATCCATAAAGAAAGATTATTATGATATCGTTATGAATGATGTTATAATAATGCAAGGATAACAAAAAAATGGTATTTATATTTTATCACAGCCCGTGAGTGTAATGTACACTTTTAGAAAATATCCTAGATTAGATAATATCTCTTTGATCTACTTGTGGCACTGTAGGCTAGGTCATATTAATAAGAATAGGATAAACAGATTGATCCAAGAAGGAATCCTCGAAGTAACTGATTTTGAATCTCTTCCAACCTGTGAGTCCTATCTTCTTAGAAAAATGACCAAGTCACATTTTACTAGAAATGATGAGAGAGCCGCTAAGCTCTTAGGCCTAGTACATATTGATGTATGTGGATCAATGAGCATAAGTGTCTGAGGTGGATATTTTTACTTCATCACTTTTGCAGATGATTTATCCAGATATGGATATGTCTATCTGATGAAACATAAATTGGATTCATTTAAAATATCCAAAAGATTTTGAAGTAAATTAGAAAAACAAACTGAAAAGACTATTAAAACTTTTTGATCGGATCGAGGAGATGAATATCTATCCAGTGAATTTTTGACATATCTAGGAGAGAATAGGATTCTCTCATAGTGGACTCCTCCAGGAACACCATAGCATAATGATGTATTGAAAAGAAGAAATTGAACCTTGTTAGACATGGTTCGATCCATGATGGGGTTTGCTAGTCTGCCTATTTTATCCTGGGGTTATGCTCTTGAGACTGCATGCTATATATTGAACAATGTACTAAGTAAATCTATCACAAAGACTCTATATGAGATATGGACTGGGCGTAGGTCTACACTCTCTCACTTACGGATTTGGGGTTGTCCGACCTATGTCAAATATTTGCATATAGATAAGCTTGAACCCCGGTCTGATAAGTGTGTGTTTATAGGATATCCAAAAGAAAGTAAGGGTTACTATTTCTACCATGCTGATAAACAAAAGATGTTCATCAGTCTTAAGACAATCTTTTTAGAAAAGAAGTTTCTTGGTGAAGAAACTATTGTCTCTAAGATTGAACTTGATGAAGTTCAACAAGTAGAAAGACCGACACCTATAGCTGAACCTAAGTCAGATTTGATTAGATCGTATCTGGAGCCCAATTTACCTACACCATTAAGATAATTCGATAAAGTACCGCATCAATCGGATAGATACTATGGTTTCTTAGTTCCAGACGATGTTCCCATCAAACTCGATGAGAACGATAAAGATCCAATCACCTATATGGATGAAATACAGAGACCTGATTCTAAGAAATAGCTCGATGCCATAAAGTCCGAAATGGAGTCCATGAAGATCAATGATGTGTGGATATTGGTTGATCCATATGAAAGGATCAAATCCATTAGGTGTAAGTGGGTCTTCAAGAGGAAGAGGGATGTAGATAGAAAGGTGGAGACCTATAAAGCTCATCTAGTTGCCTAGAGGTATCATCAACATTATGGTATTGACTATGATGAGACGCTCCCCTAAGACAATGCTCAAATCCATTCGGATGATGCTTGTGATAGCTATCCATCTGGATTATGAAATCTAGTAGATGGATGTGAAAATAGCTTTTCTAAATGAAGAGCTGATCAAAGAGGTGTATATGATACAACCTGAGGGATTTACATCCATAGATGAGTCCAAGGTGTGCAAGCTTTAGAGATCCATTTATGGATTGAAGTAGGCATCTCGAAGTTGGAACATACATTTTGATAAGGTAATCAAAACATATGGCTTTGTTAAGAATGGAGAAAAGTCCTGCATTTATAAATAGGCAATGTTAGATATATATGCCCTAGAAGTTAGAATTGACTGACACTTGTAATACACTTCTAGGGGCAAAATTATAATTTTGACTAAAATCAATAAAATGGATTATTTACTATCACATATATGTATCTAGTGTCTATGATACATCCTTTGAGTTAATGATAATGATAATTCATATTTTCAAGAGTTGAAAATTTAAGACATGAATAATCATTATTAACTCATAAAATGCTCCCGACCATAAGATCATCATGAGGATGGTGATTGATCCAGAAGGTTGGTGTATAATCGCTTCTCTTTAGTAGATGAATCTTGAGTCTACAGTGTGAAGATACCGGAGCGAGAGTATAGGTACTCATTAGAGAATGAAGGCACTGAGCATGACCACCTCAAGTAGTCATTAGGAAGCCTACATTCTCATCAATGACTGACTCGATGCTGCAATGGTGTGTCTAGTTTTTTGACCTGAGGTGCATCGGCAGTTCACCTGGAGGGTGTTATAGTTTGACTACACCATAACTCGGTCTCCTAGCCATACAGAATCCTGAGGTGTATGTTGGCTATAGTATGTTCATTGTAGGAACTAGATCGCATCAAGATGGAATCTATCTACCTCGGTGGTAGAGGAGCAGCCCTATGATGATCATGAGAATCAAGTCCAGAAGCCCATGGCCATGGTAGAGTGAAATAATAGAAAGAGTTTCTATTTAGATTTTCACATCGGACTTGAATTGAATGATTACATCATATGACAGAGACTAGGGTTTGACGAGTTCACCTAAACCCTAATCTGATCGGGGCACAAGATAGAAGAACTTAATCACACAGATAGCTGCACCAAGAGGTTCGCATTCAGCTCTAATGGATTGCCACCATATACTGCTAGGTGTTACTGGTAGATTTTGTAAGTAATTAGAATGATTTAGATGATCGATCATTCTAGCTGTTCGAATCAAAAGAGTTCTGATCCATCGAAAGGAGTTTCGATGATGTCGATGATAGAGATCATGACATATCCTATTACTATATAGAACTAAACCTAACTGGGTCACACAAATAAGGATTTGAATCTGGTGATCATCAATTGAACTAATTCAGTTCAATTGATCTGAATGACATTCAATTAGGTTCAAGAAAATCGTGCTAGTACTCGATTGAACCTAACATTCTTCTTTTACTATCATAAATAGTTGTCCTGACTGAGCCAAAGGAGTTTGTGCTTGATCAAAGGCCTTCACTTGGTTTGACTGGAGCCTATCTAGGTCAGAAAAGAGTTGTCTTATTTTGTAAGACAATACCTACCATTTTTTATCATCTACCATTTCTCGTGCTTTGACTTTGGTCAAAAGTTGACCTTTGACTGGTCAAATATTGACCATTGATATTTTGACTTCTGTCCATGTGTCACGCACCTATTGGAGAGCTGGTGGGGGCCTGTCTCCCTACCAGAATCTGGCAAGGAGGAGGGCGCACGCCACCCTTGGCGTGTGCCCAAGCAGGAGGCGCCCAAGAGTCCCTGTTGGATAGGGACTCCATCTCCCTTTTGGATTCCGATTAGACTTCTCCTAAAAACCAAGTTTGACTGGTCTTAGGCGCCATCTAAGGAGAAATCCAAGGGACTCTATTCCTACCAATCATATTTAGATCTGATTTCACAAAGGATTGTGATTGGTTGGGAAGAAGTGGAGTTGGATCACACATAGTCTATAAATAAGACCCTACGCCCAACTCAAAGAGCATTGGAAAAGGAATTGAAATTCCCATGCCCCAAGGCTGCCTCTTCACTCCTCCTCCATGCCAAATCTATCTTCTCCCTCTCCTCTCCATGCCCAAAGTTTTTTGGGTTCTTGGTTGGTGCAATCCAGATGAGAGAAATGCGACAAAAAGCTAGAAGGCTGCGCTGCTGCAATGGACAACTGCTGATCTTCGAAAGGTATTTTGAAGATCCTCCAAATCAAATCCAGATCTAATTTTTGGAGATGTGATAGAGAAGAAGAGGATATCTAAATCCAGTCTGAGTGGATATCGGTAGAGGCCAGGCACTTGCGTGGCTAGATCCAGAACCTTCCGCTGCTTATAGGATCATCAACGGATAATAGGATTACCCTACATCAAGGTAAATTAAATTTGATTTAATTTATATTTTATTTTTATTATTAGAATGATAAGGATCAAATTTAAAACATCTCAAATCTGATTAAGATCAAAGAAAAAAAATTTTAAAATATATCTCTTGATCCGATCAGATCTTAACGAATCTGATCCGAAAAATCAGGATTTCTCTTCAATTAGTATCAGAGCAAGGTTCTAAAAGTGTTTAGATCTGATTTTAAATTTATTCTAATTAAAAAATAAATGATTTTAGATATCACATGAGATGTGATCAAATTTAAAATCAGAAAAAATTAAAATTAAATGATTTGGATCTAAGATTAGAAAATATACATGACTAGTTCTAAAATAGAATAGTTCTATAGAATAGTCTTGCATGTTTTCAATTTAATTTGATTAAATCATATTTTAGATCTATTTATTTATTATTTTTTGATATTATAATTATTATAATAATATCTAAAAAATAGTAAATAAAATTATTTAATTTTAAACATCATATGAGATATGATTGATGCATGTCTAGACTAGTTGTAGAATAGTTCTACATAGTTGTCTAGACTAGAGTTTATTTTGATAAGATCAATTTAAATCTAATTTTTTAAATTATTATGAGATAATTTAGATCTGAAAACATGCATGATTCAATATATGAGATGTATGCAAAATATGCCATGATTAGATCTAATTTGTATATGAGATATATGATATAGATCTAAAATTATTTTGTAGTATTACATGTTCCTGATTAAGGCATTCCTCTTGACCGTCCAGTCATAAGAATGAAGAAGGGTTTAAAGGCCCACTCCTCCCATCCGATGGGGTGTTCTTATGACATGTAGGGATGCTGCACTTCGTCCTTAATCAGAAATTCAAAACTTACTTTCTGCAAAATCCTAGATCCTGAAATCGTAGGATTTATTGTGCATATTTTGTTTATGAATCCTACTTATTTAAAAATTAAGATTATGAAATATTAATTAGATCTAAAATTGAGAATTTTAGATCTAAGACATATTCATAATACTGGGTTCGGGCTTGGGTAGCTCAATTAGGTCTAAGCGGTTGATCAAATCGAATCAAGAGTTGGTTAGATGGGATCAACAATACTTAAATTGACAGCCTAATAGGATTAAGTCTGGGTCAAGATCGAGTCACGATCAAGCAAGACCTAATTAGGCTTAGAGGTTAGAGTCTGGATTGTAGGCTAACCCAATTGGTTCTGGCTCAATAATTTGGTGTCTAAGGTAAGTTTGGCATATACGACCGACTGGTTTTTAATTGGGAGCTACTCGATCTGAATGCATTTTTGTATGAGTTAATGGCATATCCCTTCCATTGATCTCACTTACCTGGCCATATCTGTTGACACAGTTCTGATTTAAGATGGTCAATAATCCGAGCTAACCCATGCCACTAGGTTAGTCATAATTGTTAGGACTATGACAAGTCTAGTTTAATGAGACCTGGATCAATTCTTCCTAAAAAAGGATTAAGTCTGAGGTCTTCCACCATTGTAGATGTGCGGGTCCTTCTCGGGATTGATTGTTCTCGGCAGGATACAGTGGCTCAGTTGCACCGAAAAGATGCAACCATGTCTATTAGGCATTGGATGCTATGGGCTGGAGGATGAGTTGGGCTCAATATTCTGGATACGGTGAGAGACTCAATTAGGAATCCAATCTGTGCAAATGGTGGGTCTGACTTAACTAAGGAGTGGATCAATATTTTGGATATGGTGAGATTCATGAATTAGAGACCAAGTTTGGGTGCACCATGATTAGAGAATCATTGAACAAGAGTTGTTCACTCATTGGCTAACCCATCACCAATAACTGTTAGGTGAGGTGATGAGTCAGTTGGTGAGACCGCACCACCCACTAGAAATCCATTAATCATGAAGATTTTTGCATCTCTATAGAGAGAGTGTAGGGATCCGAGAAAATAGTGAGAGCTAATTTATTTAAAAATAAAATTTTTAAATAAATTGGTCAAGTCATAATTATAATATCTAACTAGAATCTTTGACTCTCTACAGGATAAAATGTCTGCATCCAACCCATTGGCACGTATCCTGGACACACATAGACTGACCGAACCCAATTATAAAGATTGGCTCTAAAACTACAAAATCATTTTGGGTTTCGAGAAGTTAACCCATGTATTGGACCAGGAACCCTCCCACCTTATCAGTTCGTCCATCCACTGAACAGAGAGCGTCTCTGGAAAAATGGATAGATGAAGATAATAAGGCCAGATATTACATGTTGGGCTCGATGTCTGATGAGCTCCAGCACCAACATGAAGATATCGGGACTGCTCGCCAAATGTTGGCTCACCTGCAGGAGATATTTGGTGAACAGAGTCGTGCAGCCAAGTATCAAGTCATGAAATGACTTTTTAAGGCTAAGATGCATGATGGACAGTCAGTCCAAGATCACTGTCTGATGATGATCAAGGACATGGAAGAGCTTGAGAAGCTTGGTGTGAAGTTAGACTTGGATCTACAGAATGATATTATTCTATAATCCTTGACTGATGCATATGGGCAATTCATCATGAATTACCACATGCATAAACTTCAAAATTTCTTGGCCGAATTAATGAACATGCTGGTCACCGCTGAGCTTTCTATGAAAGGTTCTAAAGGCTCAGTTCTTGCTATGGAACGGACTTCTTCCAAAAGAAAATCTTATGGAAAGAAAAAGAAGTCTGTGAAAAAGCAGAAGGTGGAAGGAGGAAAGAAGAAGAAGGCAGAGCCGAAGATGAAAATTGCTGTCAAAAAAAAGTGTTTCCATTGCAACAGTGATGACCACTGGAAGCAGAACTGCCCTACTTACCTGGCCACCCTGAAGAATAAGAAGGAAGGTCCTTCTGGAGGTATGCTCATTATTAAGTCTAACCTTACGATTTCTTCTGCATCCAGTTGGGTGCTTGACTCTGATTCTAGTGCTCATCTGTGCACTTCCATGCAGGATCTTGAGGATAGCAGGAGGCTGAGGGATGGAGATATGATCCTACGCATCGGTAATGGAGCAAGAGTTGCTGCAGTGGTAGTGGAAACATACCCTCTCGATTACCATCTGGTTTAGACTTAGTTTTGAAAGACTGTTATTATGTGCCTATAGCTAACAGAAATTTGATTTCTGTTTCATGCTTAGCACTAGAAAGCTATGTGATTACCTTCTTTAAGGACCATTGTAACATTCTTTATGAAAGAAATAAAATTGCAAATGGTTTTCTTATTAACGATCTTTATCAGCTACATATTGATGTACCTATTCTAACTATCGAGCAAAACATGAATGCCAAATGACCTAGGGATAGTCCAAACGATAGATATCTATGGCACCTGAAGATTAGGTCATATAGCAGAAGATAGGATCAACAAATTGGAGAAAAATGGGCTATTGAGTCCATTGACTTCCAAGTCATATCCAACTTGTGAATCTTGTCTCCAAGGCAAAATGACCAAACTCCCTTTTGTAGGACATGGGGAGAGGGCCACAGATCTTCCTTGCCCTAGTACATACTGATGTGTGCAGCCCATTTGATGTGCCAGCTAGAGGCAATTTTATCTACTTCATTATCTTTACCGATGATTTATCTAGGTATGGGTATGTGTATCTTATGAGACACAAGTCTGAAGCTTTTGAAAAGTTCAAAGAATTCAGACATGAAGTAGAAAAACAAACTGAAAAATCCATTAAGGTTCTTCGATCAGATCGAGGAGGTGAATACCTTAGCCAAAAATTCCTAGACTATCTCAAGAAAAATGGCATAGTCTCTCAATGGACTCCACCAGGAACACCTCAACTCAACGAGATTTCAGAATGGAGAAATCGGACTCTATTGGATATGGTCCGATCCATGATGAGCTTCACAGACCTCCCTGATTTTCTTTGGGGACACTCATTATTAACTTCAATTTATCTACTGAATAGGGTTCCCTCTAAGATCGTTCCTACCACACCGTATGAGATATGGCATGGTAAGAAACCAAGTCTGAGTCATCTCAGAATTTGGGGTTGTCCGGCTCATGTCAAAAGACAACAAGCGGACAAGTTAGAGTTTAGGTCCTTTAGAGCTCGATTCATAGGATATCCTAAAGAGTCATTAGGATACTATTTCTACATTCTAGAAGACCACAATGTGATTGTGAGTCGACATGCCATCTTTCTTGAAAAATAGTTTATTCAAGATAGCGGCATTGGAAAGCAGATTAAGCTTGATGAGAAAGTCTCACAAGTACAACGAGCTAAGGACCAATTGGAACCAAATCAGGTTGAGCCAATAAGAACACTACCTCCTCCACCTCGTAGATCGAAAGAGTTTTCCATCCTCCTGAAAGATACTTAGGTATTATTTCAGAGAAAGTAGAGAAAATGTTCCTCGTAGGTAATGGTGCTCATGGTGATGATCCCAAAACCTACAACGAGGCGATATCAGATATCGACTCCGAGAAATGGCTAGAGGCAATGCAGTCAGAAATTGACTCGATGCACTCAAACCAAGTCTGGACCTTGGTAGATCCACCAGAAGGTATAGTACCTATTGGGTGTAAATGGATCTTCAAGAGAAAGATTGGTGCAGATGAAAATGTGGAGACATTCAAGGCTAGACTAGTGGCAAAAGGTTATAGTCAACGCGAAGGCATTGACTATCAGGATACCTTTTCTCCAGTGGCTATGCTAAAATCCATCCGCACATTGCTTGCCATTGCAGCCTATTTCGATTATGAAATATGGCAAATGGACGTGAAAAAACGGCATTCTTAAATGGATATCTTGAAGGAAGATATCTATATGGAACAGCCGCTAGGTTTCACATCCAGTGATACTGATCACAAGGTTTGCAAGCTGCAAAGGTCCATATATGGACTTAAGCAAGCATCTCAGGAGCTGGAACACTCGTTTCAATGATGTGATCAAAATATTTGGTTTCATCAAAAATGAAGAGGAACCATGTGTCTTCAAAAAGGTCAGTGGGAGCGCTGTTGTCTTCCTCGTATTGTACGTGGATGACATCCTCCTTATTGGGAATGATATTCCCATGATGATGACAGTCAAATTATGGTTGTCCAAGGAATTCTCCATGAAAGACCTAGGTGAAGCATCCTTTATTCTAGGAATTAAGGTCTATAGGGATAGACCGAATAGGATGCTAGGACTTTCACAGAAGATGTACATAGAGGAAGTACTAAAGAGGTTTAGTATGGAAAACTCTAAGAGGGGATTAATACCCTTCAGACATGGTATTCATCTTTCCAAGAAGATGTGCCCTAGCACACCTGAGGAAATAGAACGCATGAGCAAGATCCCTTATGCTTCTGCAATAGGGAGCCTCATGTATGCCATGCTATGTACACGACCTGATATAGCCCATGCTGTGAGTGTCACAAGCAGATATCAGTCAAATCCAGATGAAGAACACTGGACTTCTGTGAAATGTATCCTTAAGTACTTGAGAAGAACTAAGGATATGATGTTGGTCTTTGGTAATGGAGAACTCCAAGTCCAGGGATACACAGACTCGAATTTCATGTCCGATGTAGATGATCGAAAGTCGACATCTGGGAGTCTATTTGTGTGCAATGGTGGTGCTGTCAGTTGAAAGAGTTTCAAGCAAACCATGATAGCAGATTCCACCATGGAAGCAGAATATATCATTGCATCAGAAGCTGCGAAGGAAGCATTCTGGTATAAGAAGTTTGCTACAGAAATCAGAGTAATGCCATCAGATGCCATTCCTCTATACTGCGACAATAATGGCGCCATAGCCCTTGCTAAGGAGCCAAGGTCTCACCAGAAATCCAAGCACATTGAGCGGCGATACCACCTCATCCGTGATTACCTCGAGAAGGGTTACGTCGAGGTCAAGAGAGTTGACTCCACAGAAAATGTGGCAGACCTGCTTACAAAGCCATTGGGCCAGCAGAAGATCGAAGCCCACCTTGAGAAGATGGGACTTAGACTTGTAGCCAATTGGCTTTAGGATAAGTGGGAGATTGTTAGATATATGTGCCCTAGAAGCCAGAATTGGCTGACACTTGTAATACACTTCTAGGGGCAAAATTATAATTTTGACTAAAATTAATAAAATGGGTTATTTTCTATCACATATGTGTATTTAGTATCTGTGATACATCCTTTGAGTTAATGGTAATGATAATTCATATTTTCAAGAGTTAAAAATTTAAGACATGAATAATCATTATTAACTCATAAAATGCTCCCGACCATAGGATCATCACGAGGATGGTGATTGATCTAGAAGGTTGGTGTACAATCGCTTCTCTTTAGTAGATGAGTCTTGAGTCTACGGTGTGGAGACACTAGGAGCGAGAGTACAGGTACTCATTAGAGAATGAGGGCACTGAGCGTGACCACCTCGAGTAGTCATTAGGAAGTCTACCTTCTCGTCAATGACTTAACTCGATGCTGCAGTGGTGTGTCTGGTTCTTTGACCTGAGGTGCATCGGTAGTTCACCTTGAGGGTGTTATAGTTTGACTACACCATAACTCGATCTCCTAGCCATACGGAACCCTGAGGTGTATGTTGGCTATAGCATGTTCATTGTAGGAACTGGATTGCATCAAGATGGAATCTATCTACCTCGGTGGTAGAGGAGCAGCCCTATGATGATCATGAGAATCAAGTCCAAAAGCCCATGGCCATGGCAGAGTGAAATAATAGAAAGAGTTTCTATTTAGGTTTTCACATCGGACTTGAATCGAATGATTACATCATATGACAGAGACTAGGGTTTGACGAGTTCACCTTAACCCTAATCTGATCGGGGCTCAAGATAGAAGAACTTAATCACATAGGTAGCTGCACCAAGAGGTTCGCATTCAGCTCTGATGGGTTGCCACCATATACTGCTAGGTGTCACTGGTGGATTTTGGAAGCAATTAGAATGATTTAGATGATCGATCATTCTAGCTGTTCGAATCAGAAGAGTTCTGATCCATCGAAAGGAGTTTTGATGATGTCGATGATAGAGATCATGACATATCCCATTACCATACAGAACTGAACCTAACTGGTCACACAAACAAGG
>QRFJ01000523.1:0-173734 GCA_006176705.1 Cocos nucifera | reverse complement strand
CGCAATATAGCCCATGTTGTGAGTGTCACAAGTAGATATCAGTCAAATCTAGATGAAGAACACTGGACTTCTGTGAAATGTATCCTTAAGTACTTGAGAAGAACTAAGGATATGATGTTGGTCTTTGGTAATGGAGAACTACAAGTCCAGGGATACACAGACTCGAATTTCATGTCCGATGTAGATGATCGAAAGTCGACATCTGGGAGTCTATTTGTATGCAATAGTGGTGCTATCAGTTAAAAGAGTTTCAAGCAAACCATGATAGCAGATTCCACTATGGAAGCAAAATATATCATTGCATCAAAAGCTGCGAAGGAAGCATTCTGGTATAAGAAGTTTGCTACAGAAATCAGAGTAATGCAATCAGATGCCATTCCTCTATACTGCGACAATAATGGCGCCATAGCCCTTGCTAAGGAGCCAAGGTCTCACCAGAAATCCAAGCACATGGAGCGGCGATACTACCTCATCTATGATTACCTCGAGAAGGGTTACGTCGAGGTCAAGAGAGTTGACTCCACAGAAAATATGGCAGACCTGCTTACAAAGTCATTGGGCCAGCAGAAAATCGAAGCCCACCTTGAGAAGATGGGACTTAGACTTGTAGCCAATTGACTTTAGGATAAGTGGGAGATTGTTAGATAAATGTGCCCTAGAAGCCAGAATTGGCTGACACTTGTAATACACTTCTAGGGGCAAAATTATAATTTTAACTAAAATTAATAAAATGAGTTATTTTCTATCACATATGTGTATTTAGTATCTGTGATACATCCTTTGAGTTAATGGTAATGATAATTCATATTTTTCAGAGTTAAAAATTTAAGACATGAATAATCATTATTAACTCATAAAATGCTCCCGACCATAAGATCATCACGAGGATGATGATTGATCTAGAAGATTGGTGAATAATCGCTTCTCTTTAGTAGATGAGTCTTGAGTCTACGGTGTGGAGACACTAGAGCGAGAGTACAGATACTCATTAGAGAATGAGGGCACTAAGCGTGACCACCTTGAGTAGTTATTAGGAAGTCTACCTCCTCGTTAATGATTAACTCGATGCTGCAATGGTGTGTCTGATTCTTTAACCTGAGGTGCATCGGTAGTTCACCTTGAGGGTGTTATAGTTTGACTACACCATAACTCGATCTCCTAGCCATACGGAACCCTGAGGTGTATGTTGGCTATAGCATGTTCATTGTAGGAACTGGATCGCATCAAAATGGAATCTATCTACCTCGGTGGTAGAGGAGCAGCCCTATGATGATCATGAGAATCAAGTCCAAAAGCCCATGGCCATGGCAGAGTGAAATAATAGAAAGAGTTTCTATTTAGGTTTTCACATCGGACTTGAATCGAATGATTACATCATACGACAGAGACTAGGGTTTGACGAGTTCACCTAAACACTAATCTGATCAGAACTCAAGATAGAAGAACTTAATCACATAGGTAGCTGCACCAAGAGGTTCGCATTCAGCTCTGATGGGTTGCCATCATATACTGTTAGGTGTCACTGGTGGATTTTGGAAGCAATTAGAATGATTTAGATGAACGATCATTCTAGCTATTCGAATCAGAAGAGTTCTGATCCATCGAAAGGAGTTTCGATGATGTCAATGATTGAGATCATGACATATCCCATTACCATACAGAGCTGAACCTAACTGGGTCACACAAACAAGGGTTTGAATTTGGTGATCATCAATTGAACTAATCTAGTTCAATTGATCTGAATGAGATTCAATTAGGTTTAAGAAAATCATGCTAGCACTTGATTGAACCTAACGTTCTTCTTTTACTATCATAAATAGTTGTCCTGACTAAGCCAAAGGAGTTTGTGCTTGATCAGAGGCCTTCACTTGGTCTGACTGGAGCCTGTCCAGGTCAGAAAAGGGATATCTTATTTTGTAAGACAATACCTGCCATTTTTGGTCACCTACCATTTCTCGTCCTTTGACTTTGGTCAAAAGTGATCTTTGACTGGTCAAATGTTGACCATTGACACTTTGACTTCTATCCATGTGTCACACACCTATTGGAGAGCTGGTGGGGGCCTGTCCTTCCTGCCAGAACCTGGCAAGAAGGAGGGCGCATGCCACCCTTGGTGTGTGCCCAAGCAGGAGGTGCCCAGGAGTCCCTTTTGGATAGGGACTCCATCTCTCTTTTGGATTTTCGATTAGACTTCTCCTAAGAACCAAGTTTGACTGGTCTTAGGTGCCATCTAAGGAGGAATCCAAGAGACTCTATTCCCACCAATCAGATTTAGATCTGATTTTACAAAGGGTTGTGATTGGTTGGGAAGAAGAGGAGTTGGATCACGCGTAGTCTATAAATAAGACCCTGCATCCAACTCAAAGAGCATTGGAAAAGGAATTAAAATTCCCACGCCCCAAGGCTGCCTCTCCTCTCCTCCTCCATGCCAAATCCATCTTCTCCCTCTCCTCTCCATGCCCAAAGTATTTTGGGTTCTTGGTTGGTGCAATCCAGACGAGAGAAAGGCGATAAAAAGCTAGAAGGCTGCGCAGTTGCAAAGGACAACTGCTGATCTTTGAAAGGTGTTTTGAAGATCCTCCAGATCAGATTCAGATCTAATTTTTGGAGACATGATAGAGAAGAAAAGGATCTTCAGATCCTACCTGAGTGGATACCAGTAGAGGCCAGGCACTTGCATGGCTAGATCTAGAACCTTCCGCTGCTTATAGGATCATCAACGGGTAATAGGATTACCCTACATCAAGATAAATTAAATTTGATTTAATTTAGATTTTATTTTTATTATTAGAATGATAAGGATCAGATCTAAAATATCTCAGATCTGATTAGGATTAAAGAGAAAAATTTTTAAAATATCTCTTGATCCGATCAGATCTGAACGAACTTGGTCCGAAAAATCAGGATTTCCCTTCAGGCAAATGGTCCAGCAGTGGTATTTCTTATCTTGTATGTGGATGACATTCTCTTAATTAGGAATGACATCTCCACACTGTAGGGAATAAAAGTTTGGTTGCCATCTTAGTTCTCCATAAAGGACTTGAGTGAAGCATCCTACATCCTAAAAATGAAGATCTATAGGGATAGATCTAAAAGGATGCTTGGGTTATCTAAGTTCACATACATAGATACTGTGTTGAAGAGGTTTAGCATAGAGAATTCCAAATAGAGCTATCTTTCGATAGGTCATGAAACTTCTCTCTCTAAGAAGGATTGTTCGATAACTCCTAAAGAGAGAGAGCGTATGAGTAGAGTCCCATATGCTTCAGTAGTGGGATCTATCATGTATGCCATGACATGTACAAGACCAGACGTGGCATACTCACTAGGAGTAGTGAGTAGATACCAGTCTAATTTTGGAAAAAATTACTAAAAAGTGGTTAAAGCTATCCTCAAGTATTTGAGAAATACTAAGGACCAATGGTTGGATTATGGCAAATCAAATTTGAAACTTATGGGATTTATAGACTCCAGCTTTCAATCTGACCATGATGACAGCAGGCAAACTTCTTATGCCAGAATTCCTTCTTTGTAGTCTCGGCCATAGTGATATACTCTACTTCCATGGTGGAGTCTGCTATTACCATCTACTTGGAACTCTTCCAACTGACAGCTCCACCATAACAAATAAAAAGACTTCCAGATGTCAACTTTCGATCATCTATGTTGGACATAAAATTCGAGTCTGTATACCCCTGGATCTGGAGTTCTCCATTACCAAAGACTAGAAACATATCATTCATCCTTCTCAAGTACTTAAGGATACATTTTATAGAAGTCCAGTGCTCTTCGCCTGAATTTGACCGATACCTGCTCGTGATACTCACAGCATGGGCAATATTAGGTCGTGTACATAGCATGGCATATATGAGGCTTCCTATTATAGAAGTATAAGGGATCTTGCTCACACGTTCAATCTCCTTAGGTGTGCTAGGGCAGATCTTCTTGAAGAGATGAATGCCATGTCTGAAGGATACTAAACCCCTTTTGAAGTTTTCCATGCTAAACCTCTTCAGTACTTCCTTTATGTACATTTTTTGTGAGAGACCTAGCATCCTATTCGATCTATCTCTATAGACCTTAATTTCTAAAATAAATGATGCCTCTCCTAGGTCTTTCATAGGAGAACTTCTTTTAGACAACCACATTTTGAACTATAGGTCAACATGGGAATATCATTTTCTAATTAAGGAGGATGTCATCCACGTACAGTATGAGGAAGACAACAGCGCTCACCACTGACCTTTTTGAAAACACATGGACTTCCTTCCTCATTCTTGATGAAATCCAAATGAATTTGATCACACTCATTGAAAATGAGTATTCCAGCTCCAAGATGCTTGCTTAAGTTCCATATATGGACCTTTGCAGCTTGCATACTTTATGATCATTATCACTAGATGTGAAATCTAGCAGTTATTCCATATAGATATCTTCCTCAAGATATCCATTTAAGAATGTCATTTTCACGTCCATTTGCCATATTTCATAATCGAAATAGGCTATAACAGCAAGCAATGTGCGGATGGATTTGAGCATGGCTACTAGCAAAAAAGTATCCTGATGGTCAATGCCTTTGTGCTGACTATAACCTTTCATTACGAGCCTTGCTTTGAATGTCTCTATATTTCCATCAACACCTATCTTTCTCTTGAAGATCCATTTACATCCAATAGGTACTATACCTTCAGATGGATCTACCAAGGTCCAGACTTGGTTTGAGTGCATGCATCGAGTCAATCTTCTGACCTTCATTGCCTCTAACCATTTCTTGGAAGTCGATATCTGATATCGCCTCGTATATAAGGTTTTGGGATCATCACCATGAAGCCCCATTACCTACGAGGAACATTTTCTCTACGTTCTTCTGATATAGTATCTAAGTACCTTTCAGGAGGATAGAAAATTCTAATTAATCTACAAGGTGGAGGAGGTAGTGTCTGGGTTGCCTCAATCTGATTGGGTTCCATAGATTCCTTAGCTCGTTTCTCATCAAAGACTTTCTCCTCGAGTCTAATCTATCTTCCGATGCCGCCATCTTGAATAAACTATTTTTCAAGGAAGATGGCATGTCGACACACAATCATATTGTGTTCTTTTAGAAAATACAAATAATATCCTAATGACTCTTTAGGATATCCAATAAACTAAGCTCTAAAGGACCTAGACTCTAATTTATCTGCCTATTGTCTCTTGACATGGGCCGAACAATCCCAAATTCTGAGATGACTCAGACTTAATTTTTTATCATATCATATCTCATACGGTATGGTAGGAACGATCTTAGAGGAAACTCTATTCAGTAAATATATAGCGGTCATCAGACTATATCCCTAAAGAAACTCAGGAAGGTCCGTAAAGCTCATCATGGATCTGACCATATCTAATAGAGTCTGATTTCTCTATTTTGAAATTCTGTTGAGTTGAGGCATTCCAGGTGGAGTCCATTGAGAGACTATGCCATTGTCCTTAAAATAGTTCAGAAATTTTCAACTAAGATATTCGCCTCCTCGATCTGATCGAAGAACCTTAATGAATTTTTCTGTTTGCTTGTCTACTTCAAGTCTGAATTTCTTGAACTTTTCAAAAGCTTCAGACTTATGTCGCATCAAATACACATACCCATACCGAGATAAATCATCAGTAAAGATGATGAAGTAGATATAATTAGCCCTGGCTGACACATCAAATGGGCCGCATACATCAGTATGTACTAGGGCAAGTAGGTCCATGGCCCTTTCCCCATATCCTACAAAAGGAAGCTTGGTCATTTTGTCATGAAGGAATGATTCACAAATCGAATATGATTCAAAAGTCAATGGACTCAATAGCATAGATTTCTCCAATTTGTTAACCCTGTCTTCAACTATATGACCTAGCCTAAGGTGCCAAAGATACCTATCATTTAGACTATCCCTAGGTCATTTTGATCCTATGGCATTCACATTTTGCTCGATATTGAAAATAGAAACATCAATGTATAGTTGATAGAGATCATTTATAAGAAAACCATTTACAATTTTATTTCTTTCATAAAGAATATTACAATGGTACTTAAGAAAACTAATTACATAGTCTTCTTGTGCTAAACATGAAACAGAAATCAAATTTCTACTTGCTGTAGGCACATAAAAATAGTCCTTAAGTACTAAGTCTAATTCTGATGGTAATCGCAGAGGGTAGGTTCGCACGACTATAGCAGCAACTCTTGCTCCATTCCCAACACGTAGGATCATCTCACCATCCCTCAACCTCCTGCTATCCTCAAAATCCTACATAGAAGTACACAAGTGAGCACTAGAACTAGAGTCAAGCATCCAACTGGATGCAGAAGAAATCATAAGATCAGATTCTACAACGAGCATACCTCTAGAAGGACCTACCTCCTTCTTGTTCTTCAGGCTGGCTAGGTAAAGAGGGTAGTTTCTCTTCCAATGGCCGTCAGTGTTACAATGAAAATATTTTTTCTTCTCGGCCTTCTTCTTCAGCTCTACCTTCTTCTTCTTTCCACCATCCATCTTCTTTTTCTTCATGGACTTTTTCTTCTTTCCAAAAGAATTTTTTTTGGAAGAAGTCTGCTCCACAGCAAGTACTGAGTCTTTAGAACATTTCATAGAAAGCTCAGCAGTAACCAGCACGTTCATGAGCTCAGCTAATGTATTCTAGAGTTTATGCATATGATAGTTCATGATGAATTGTCCATACACATCAGTCAAAGACTGTAGAATTATATCAATTTGCAGATCCTAATGTAACTTCACACCAAGCTTTTTAAGCTCTTCTAAGTCCTTGATCATCATCAGACAATGATCTTAGACTGACTGCCCAAAACACATCTGAGCCTTAAATAGTCTTCTGGTGACTTGATATTTGGCTGCACGACTTTGTTCATCAAACAACTCTTACAGGTGAGCCAACATTTGGTGACTAATCTTAATGTCTTCATGTTGGCACTAGAGCTCATCAGACATCGAGCCCAACATGTAATACCTGGCTTTATTATCTTTATCTATCTACTTCTTGAGAGATGCTCTCTGATCAATGGATGGATGGACTGATAAGGTGGGAGGATCCTATTTCAACACAGAAGTCAACTTCTTGGAATCCAAAATAATTTTAAAGTTTCGGAGCCAATCCTTGTAATTGAGTTCGGTCAGTCTATGGGTGTCTAGGATGCGGGCTAGTGGGTTAGATGCAGACATCTTCCTATAGAGAGTCAAAGTTTTTAGTTAGATTTTATAATTAGACTTAACCAATTTATTTAGAAATTTTATTTTTAAATAAATTAGGCTCCCATTATTTTCTCGAATTTCTACACTTTCTTGGCAAAGGTGCAAAAATTTTTATGATTATTAATTTCTAGTGGATGGTGCGATCCGACCGACTGGCTCATCACCTCACCTAACAGTTATTGGTGATGGATCAATCAATGAGTAAACAACTCTTATCCAATAATTCTCTAATCATGGTGCACCCAAACCTGATCTCTAATTCATGAATCTCATAATGTCTGAAATATTGATCGACTCCTTAGTTAAGTCAGACCCATCATTTACATGAATTGAATTCTTGATTTGGTTCCTCACTATATTCAAAATATTGAGCCCAACCCATCCTCCAACCTGTAGCAACCAATGCCTAATAAACATGGTTGCATCTTCCCCGTGCAACTGAACCACTGTATCTAGCTGAGAACAATCAACCTCGGAAAGGACCCGCACATATACAATTGTGGAAGACCTTAGACTTAATATTTTCTTAAGAAGATTTAATTTAGGTCTTTTTAAACTTAACTTAACTTAGTCATAATAATTATGACTAACCTAGTGGCATAGGTTGGCTCGAATTGTTAGCCACCTTGAATCAGAACTGGATCAACATATTTAGCTAGGTAAGTGAGCCCAGTGGAAGAGATATGCCATTAACTCGATAAGAATGCATTCAGATCGAGTAGCTCCCAATTAAAAATCAGTCGATCATATTTGTCAGACTTACCTTAGACACCAAATTATCGAATCAAAATTAATTAGGTTAGCCTATAATCCAAGCTCGAACCGTGGAGCCAAATTAGGTCTTGACTTGATCGAGTCACATCTCAATGTGATTCAATCTTGATTCAGACTTAATCCTATTAGGCTGGTCAAATCTAAGCTTTCTTTGATCCCACCTAACCAACTCTTGATTCGATTTGATCAACCGCTAGACCTAATTGAGCTACCCAAGTCCGAACCCAATTTTATGAATATATCTTAGATTTAAAAATTCATAATTTTTAGATCTAATTAATTTTATAATCTTAATTCTTAATTAAGTTTTAGATTCATGAATAAAATATGTAATAAAATCCTAGGGTTTCAAGATCTAGGATTTTATAGAAAAATAAGTTTTGATTTTTGATTAAGAACAAACGTGCAGCACCCCTACACATCATAAAAACATCCCATCGAATGGAAGGAGAGGGCCTTTAAACCCTATTTCGTTCTTATGATCGGATGGCCAAAGAAAACGTCTTAATCAAAAATATAATTTCTACTACAAAATTAGTCAGATCTAAATCATATATCGTATATACAATTAATGATCTAACTTATACATATTTTACATATATCTCATATATCATGACTAAATTAAACATGCATGCTTTCAGATTTAATATATCACATATAATATTTAAAAAATAGAATTTAAATTTGATCACATCAAATAAAACTATTCTAGGCATTTTATAGAACTATTCTATAACTAGTCTAAGCATGCATCTTTCATATCTCATATGAATAAAATAAAAATTAAAAATTTTATTTTCTATTTTTTAAATCTAATTATAATATTAAAAAAATATAAATAAATTAGATCTAAAATTATATTTAATTAATTTAATAATATGATTATACTAAACTACACAAAACTATTCTATTCCTAGTCTAGTCATGCATCTCATACATTTTAGATCTAAATCATAAAATTTTTAATTTTTTAATTTTAAACCTAATCACATCTGATGTGACATCTAAAATTATTTAATACTAGATCATAAATAAAAATAAAATTAGATCTAAAATAAATCTGATGAATAGCCAACCTGGCTCTGATACCAGTTGTAGAAAAAAATCTTTTTTTCTTGCATAGGATCGTTCAGATCTGATTAGATCTGAAAAAATATTTTAAAAATTTTTTTCTAAGATCGTAATCAGATCTAAGACATCTTGGATCTGATTCTTTAAGATCTAATATTAAGATTAAAATTAAATTAAATCTAATTTAATTTCATACCTTTGTTTTGGATAATCAGATTATCCTGCGATGATCCTGACCTATCCTGAGATTCTGAAAGGAGCCACGCATGCGCTTGGCCTCCACTGGTGTCCACTCAAGTAGGATCTAGATGTCTTCTTTTCATAAATCTTTCATTCAAAGATCATATCTAGATTTGATCTAAAAAATCTTCAAAATAATTTGAGAAGGCTGCTTGTCCATCTCATGAACACCATCGCATAGATGTTGAACTCTTCATAATTTTGATTGGATCTTCTTCTCAAATTTATTTCCAACCATAGGCACTTAGAAGAAGGGGAGAGAGAGGATCAGAGAGGGTGTAGAAGATGGAAGGGGTGTGATAAGCATCATAAATTTATCAATAAAAATATTAATTTATTAATTAATTTATATTAATTTTTAAAAATTATTAATCAATTTATATATAATTTTTAAAAAATTGATATTTTTATTAATTAAAAAATTAATTAAAAAACAATAAAAATTAAAAAATAAAATTTTATTACCAATGGAAAGAGCTCATTTTTTTGATCATAACAAAATTAATTTTGAGTAAAACAGAGCTAAAATGGAAAAGATATGAATTTTTAAAGATATAAAATAAATAAAAATTAAAAAAAAAAGAAAACGGCTCAGCCGGCTCCGCAAGCCGAGCCACCAAGTCAAGCCAAGCCATCAAAGCCGACTCAACCATTGAAGCCATCAGCCGATCCACGATCCAGGCGTGGACTATAGAATAGTATGGACCGTCAGCTCAGCAAAATCCGACGAATCAGAAGCTTGCCATGTGGTGGACCTACACCCCTAAAGGGTCTACAGAAATTTATCACGGCTCACAAGGGTAATTTAGTCTTTTCGCTCGACAACAGAGGCGCTAATTGGTTGTGGTGTGCGGTGCGGTCGGTCCATGTGGTCCATGAAAATACGGTGATTGCAGTGGCGATCGGATCGGCTGTGGTTGCTTTCGAATTTTCGATTCAGCTGCAGACATCACACGGATCACCATCGGAATGATAGTGCTCGATTCAAGCGATGATTCAATGGTCCAGAAAGCTCTCGACGGTGATCAAACTCTCAGGTGCATAATTTGCGGTTAGATTTCCTCCATCAAGCGCGATCCAACGGCCAGAAATTAATCCGACTTGATCTGGGCCAATACGCATCCGATTTTGATGATTTTTGGACCATTGGATTCCTATTGAACGGCTGGATTTTATCAGATTTATCAAAGATGTATCAGAGCTGCTTTGATTCAAATTTTACTCAAATATTTTGATGAATGCAAAGGCCATTAGTCCCACATTGCCCAGAAGCAAACTTTCCAGCCCTCCTAGCTCTATAAAAAGGATCCCAGGCCTCCAAAAATCAATATCTTCGATCAAGATGAAGCTTTGGTACAGGACGAAGTCAGGCTATGGGTTAAAGACTGCTTCAAAGCAATTGGTGCCGAGAAGAAGAGCTGGGCTTCTACACCATCTTTCTGCCAATACCGATCTAAAATCAGAGATCATGCTATTTTATTTTCTTTTTTTTAAATTTTATGTATTTAAATTATAAAATTTTAATAATGAAAATTTTATTTTTGCACTTTAATTTCTTACTTTTTATTTTTATTTCATTTTTTTTTTGCAATTTATTTTCTATACTTTAAATTATTACTTTTCTTATTTTAGTAACTTGATGCTAAGATCTAACTACTAGATCTTAGTACTCAAGTTTAAATTTCCTACATCCTTTTAATTTTTATTTTTAATTTTTTGACTTCACTTTTGATTCCAAAAACTCAAATCCTTTTCTTTTTCTTTTCAAAAATCAAAGATTTCAAATCTAAAATACTACCTTCCCTGTGGATTCGATCCGACTCACCGCTATCTATGCATTTTTAATTATTTTAAGAAGTCGGATTAAACTGATAAACATGGTGTCTTAACGACAACATCGCGTTCCTATCAAGTTTTTGGCGCCATTGTCGGAGAAGGTTTTTGATTTTTTATTTTGATTTCTTTGATTTATTAAAAATAATTTTGGCAAACGCATCAAATTTTTGGCGCCGTTGCCGGGGAAGGCACGGACATTAAATTTTTGATCTCTTTGATTTTTCTGTAAATAAATTATAAATAAAATTTCTACTTTCTTATAAATATTGCTTGCTAATTTTTTTTTTTATTTTGTAGAAAAAAAGAGATTAAAGAACAAAAAGAATCAGGAGTTTTGCTTGGTGAGATCAATTCTAACCCTAATACTCTTTCCTTTTTATTTATTTATTTATTTATTTTATTTTTAAATTAATTTAAAAAATATTCATTTAAACCTAATTAAAAGCCTCATGATAAGATTAGAAATCCTAACTGCATTTAGAGCATGCATCATATTATTTTAGTTTTTTTTTTTATTTTTTTTTTTTGGTGATTGCTGGAGGCAAGGTAAGCCTTTCAGAATTCAATTAGTTGCATGCATCTAGTTTAAATTGCATAGAACCCTTTGATTGAATTTTTTTTGTGCATATTCATATTAAATCAAATTAAGGGCACAACCCAATTAAACAAGATAAGGTGGGGATTTGATCACCCTTCCTTAGCCCACAAACAACCAACCAACATCCTGCATTGACCTAAGCCTTTAAATTAAAATCAATTAGACATCAACCCTAGGAACTCGAGCTCAATAGGACAAGGAATCCTAAGAGTTGAACCAGGGTTAGGATAAGTCAATTTGACTGAGTGTCTAGGAAAGTGGTTCAGGGACGATTGGGCCCGAAGGAAGGTGGTTTCTAATTGGTTCCGTTCGCTTACCTGGCCAAGCACAATTGGTGTCTAAGGCAAGCAACGGGGGGACTCCCACCGACCTTACACTTACCTGACTAGTTGATTGGCTAATCCTACACTTGGAGGGCTTGAAGGTGACCTTGGCAGTTAGGAGCTGTCTAGATCTAGGATAACCCTTAGTCAGGATTGATTGACCAATTTGATTGCTAACCAACATCAAACCTAATTAAACCTAATTCTTTTTCTTTTTAGTTCTAGGACTCCTTAGGACCTCTTCTTTAGAACTTTTCTTTCTTTCTTTTTCCTTTCTCTTCTAAAAAAATAAAATAAAATAATAAAAATTAAATTTAACTAACTAAAAAAATATTAAAAAAAATAATTAAATTAATTAATTAAATAAAATAATATAATAAATAAAATAATAAAAAAAAATTTTAAAAAAAAAAATTTGAATCAACACGTTAGGGTTACACTAATACATGCACGGTAGAAAATCACTTTACCTGATCTAGTTGAACCCAACCATAAAATTAAAAGGCTGAATTATATTAAACCCGATAACCAAATGGCTAAAAATTTTAGAGAACCACCTAAGCAGATGAAAGAATACTTTATTCCTTCTACCTATAACCCATCGACTTGTATCCAATTACCTGAAATTCATGCTACCCACTATGAGATCGAGCCGACTACAATCCATCCTTTTATGAGAACACCAATGAAGATCCTTATAAACATCTAGATGAATTCTTAGAAATTTGCTCTACGGTGAAAATTAAAAATTTAACTAATGATGCCTTTAGATTAATTTTATTTTCTTTATCATTAAAAGACAAAGCCAAGTACTGGCTTGAGACAATAGGGAGATTAATTAAAACTTGGGCTGACTTACAAAGTGAATTTCTTAAAAAATTTTACCCCATAGGCCGAACCAATACTATGAGGCGAGCTATCACTGGATTTGCTCAGCTTTCAAGGGAACAGATTCACGAGTCATGGGAGAGACTTAAGGAACTTCTTAAAAAATGCCCACACCATGGTTTGCCTAAGTGGCAAATAGTTCAAGCTTTCTATGAGGGTTTAGGAGACCAATACAGATAGATAGTAGATGCATCCTGTGGAGGTGCATTCATGAACAAGAGTGAGGAAGAAGCCTATATCTTATTTGAAATCCTGAGTGAAAACTCAATTAACCATGCTTCGTTGTCTTTCCACCAAACCTGGGTAGGGATCCATGAATTTAAACATCTAGAATCTAGTCATAAGACTGATCTAAATTTGATAAATAAAGTAGACTTTCTTGCTCAGAAATTAGATCAAGTTCTAACCCTAGGTCAACAATCTTCTGCACAATTCACATCATCTTCTAATTATCAGAAGATTTATTCAATCTATGCTAGCCCAACCCATCATGTGAGTGAATGTCCTATGACTGCACAGTTTTCATCTTTTATCCAAGAACAAGTCCAAACTACTAAAGGCTACTCCAAGCTAGTTCATGATCCATTTTCAAATTCATATAATCCAGATTGGTGCAACCACCATAATTTTTCTTGGACATCTCAATAGACTCAGGCTCAGACCCAAATTTCACCTATGCAAAATTATCAAAATAGATTTCAATACCGAAACTATGCCTATAATAATGGCCAGCCTAGTCAGTTTACCCAGCCACCACATCATAATCAGCCCTTCATACCCACCTCCTCAACAAACCAAGCTAGCCAATGATAAATTTAATCAACTTCAATAATTAATTCTAACTCAACAACAATCTATCGCCAGGCTAGAAGCTCAAATAGGATAATTAGTTGAGTCTAACATGAGGAGAGAACTAGATCAACTACCGAACCTACCAATTTCAAACAACCCACCTAATGTCCACCAACCATCTGGACCAAGTTATCAATTTAATGTCTCACTTAAGAATCCTCAATTTGAGAATACTAAAGTAATTCCTGAACTTAAAAGCTATAGGATTCTTATGGACCCATACCAAGACCAGGTGAGAGAGGCTAGTACTGATGCTAGCCAAAATAAAAATTTAGAGAAATTGGTTAGTACTGAGACTAACCATATAGAAGAACCCGAGCCAGGAATTAGTACTGATGCTAGTTTCAATTTAAATGAGATAGAAATAGGGAAAAAGAGAATAGATGATTTACCCGAGACTTATAAACCTAATGTCCTATTTTCTTCAACCCTAGAAGCTGGTTCTTCTTATAAAAATCAAGAGGCATGTAATGAAATGTCAATGGAGTTGTTTAAGCAAGATCATATTAATTTACCTCCAGAATTAAAACCACCTTTAGTCACCATTCCAGCACCCATTGAATCAAACTTAACTCCTAATACAAAAACTCCATTCATGAGCATTTTAGAAAAACAAATAGGAGAAATTCTTAATAAACATAGGTCTGAGAATGGAATCATAAATGATATCCCTAAAATTAACAATGAATATATCAATAATGGGATTATAAATCAACTTTCTAAGATTGGCAATCCAAAACCATTGGAATTTATCAATCCAATATTCGACACAGGATAGTAAGCTGCATTGTGTCTGGCTGAAGACAGTAAACTTAGCGCTTGTTGGGAGGCAACCCAATATTTAGTTTTTATCTAATTTATTTTTTTAGTTTTTTTTTAGGATAATTTGAATAAGTTGGAGGGAGAGCTAAAATTTTCAAAGGCATGTGCTGGACCAAAAATATACTGACTTAGGTATATTCTTTCATGTTCTTTATTACATTCTTTATTTTTTTTTCTCCATTGAGGACAATGTTGATTAAGTTGGAGGAGAGAAAAATAAAAATTTTAAAATTTTAAGTCCTCAAAAAAGTTAGTATTTAGTATTTAGACACCTGATTATGCTTAAGAATCAAATTAAACTAAGCATTTTTAAAAGAAAATTGATGCACAGATCAGAGAATCTGTGAGATATTGAGGAATCAAGTATTAAGAAAATTCAATAAAGAGTTAAGTCTAGAATATAAAAATTTTTTCCTTGGAGCATTTCTAATTATTTCTATTAGCATCAAAGAAAAGTCTACTTTTTATAAGCTTGTGTAGGGTAACTATACGTTTCTTTATATAAAAAATTTATTTTAATAAAATAGTTTCTAAGTACTTCTCACTGAGTAACCGGGCCTCTTTGCCTAAGCAAGCATTGAGTTTCGCATCAAAAGGTGGGAAGGGCAAAGAAGCTCGTTGTAAAGCTAGTCTTAACTCGTAGCCTATTTGATTCGAGCTAGTAAGCCCGAGGGGTATTCTATACCTAGTGCCCTAAAGCCAACTGGTTTGGGAGTTATTGGCCCAAGACTCGCTACATGGATCAAATAGAAAGCTTAAGGAGTTAAGACACTCAATAGTGGTACAACATTAAAAAAAAATAAAATAAAATAAAATAAATATTGGTTTTTCACCAAGTAACCGGATCCCGTTGCCTAAGTAAGCAATGATATTTGCATCAAAAAGTGGACAATGTAAAAATAAAAATTAATAAATGAAGGACGGAAGTAGCAATACACCTGCCTATATGAAAGTTTAGACAAATCAGAGATAAAGGTAGGATAATTTAGAAAAAGTTCTGAAAAATTTAATGTTTTTTACTTAATTTTTCTATTGATAAGTATTAATACCCCAATGATATATCTCATTTAAGCTGTACTGAATATCAATGGCTATTTTGAAAATTGCTTAGGTAAAATTTAAAACTCTAAAGTTAAAAGGTATTTAAAACTAAATTCTTTCTTTACTCGAGGACGAGCAAAGCTTAAGTTGGGGGGTGTGATAAGCATCATAAATTCATCAATAAAAGTATTAATTTATTAATTAATTTATATTAATTTTTAAAAATTATTAATCAATTTATATATAATTTTTGAAAAATTGATATTTTTATTAATTAAAAAATTAATTAAAAAATAATAAAAATTAAAAAATAAAATTTTATTATCAATGGAAAGAGCTCATTTTTTTGATCATAACGAAATAAATTTTGAGTAAAACAAAGCTAAAACGGAAAAGATATAAATTTTTAAAGATATAAAATAAATAAAAATTAAATAAAAAAAGAAAACGGCTCAGCCAGCTCCGCAAGTCGAGCCACCAAGCCAAGCCAAGCCATCAAAGCCGACTCAACCGTTGAAGCCATCAGCCGGTCCACGATCCAGGCATGGACCGCCAGCTCAGCAAAATCCGACGAATCAGAACTTGCCACGTGGTGGACCTAGACCCCTAAAGGGTCTACAGAAATTTATCGCGGCTCACAAGGGTAATTTAGTCTTTTCGCTCGGCAATAGAGGCGCTGATTGGTTGCGGTGTGCGGTGTGGCTAGTCCACGCGGTCCATGGGAACAATGATTGCGTGATCGGACGGCTGTGGTTGTTTGCGGTCAGGATCGGACGGCTGTGGTTGCTTCCAAATTTGATTCAGCTGCAGACATCACGCGGATCGCCATCGATGGCAATGCTCGATCGAAGTGATGATCCGACGGTCCAGAAAGCTCTCGACAGCGATCAAACTCTCAGGCGCATGATTTGCGGCCAGATTTCCTCCATCAAGCGTGATCCAATGGCTAGAAATTAATCTGACTTGATCTAGGCTAATACGCATCCGATTTTGATGATTTTTGGACCGTTGGATTTCTGTTGAATGGATGGATTTTATCAGATTTATCAGAGACATATCAGAGCTATTTTGATTCAAATTTTACTCAAATATTTTAATGATTGCAAAGGCCATTAGTCTCACATTGCCCAGAAGCAAACTTTCCGGCCCTCCTAGCTCTATAAAAAGGATCCCAAGCCTCCAAAAATCAATATCTTCGATGAAGGTAAAGCTTTGGTATAGGGCGAAGCCAGGCTATGGGTTAAAGGCTGCTTCAAAGCAACGGGTGCTGAGAAAAAGAGCCGAGCTTCTACACCATCTTTCTGCCAATGCTGATCTAAAATCAGATATCAGACTTTTTTATTTTATTTTTTTAAATTTCATGTATTTAAATTCTAAAATTTTAATTAATGAAAATTTTATTTTTGCACTTTAATTTCTTACTTTTTATTTTTATTATAATTTAATTTCTATACTTTTATTATTACTTTTTGCAAGTAGATGCTAAGATCTAATTAGTAGATCTTAGTACTAAGTTTAAATTTCTGCATCTTTTAATTTTTATTTTTAATTTTCTGACTTCACTTTTGATTCCAAAAACTCAAATCTTTTTCTTTTTCTTTTCAAAAATCAAAGATTTCAAATCTAAAATACTACCTTCCCTTTGGATTCGACCCGACTCACCGCTATCTACTCAATTTTAATTATTTTAAGAAGTCGGATTAAACTGATAAACACGGTGTCTTAACGACAACATCGCATTCCTATCAGGGTGGCAGCCTTTTGGGTGAAAAAAAAAACTTGCATTGAAGTACCTTGGCGTGAGAAGGATTTATATCAAATACCAACGCCAAAAGGAGTCCCGTTTGACCAAAATAACTATTTTATTTGTATTGTTGGGACTTTAGGTCTTATTCCCCATGTAGAGTACCAAATCTTATCTAGTTTTTATGCCAAAAAGACTTCAAAAAGGTGTCGGCATGAGTAGATAAGAAAGAGTCCACTGTGCTTAGGACTCTTCCCTCAAGAGTTTGATCCAAATCAAACTCTATCATAACTTAGTTTAGGCACATCCAAAAATCATAAAATTTGGTACACCCAATGTATGACTCATTCTCTATCACATATATAAAAATTAGATCAAAATAATTTATAAAAAAGTTTTTATAAGTATCTGATCAGGTGACCCTCAACTCTCTCAATTAGGTCAACTTTTGACCCTAGTCCAATTTGACTATAAATGGATTTAATTTCTACAATTAATCTAACCTAGACCTATTTCAATTAGATAAAAATATATTCATTCAAAATATAAAAATGAGTCAAATCAAATTTGACTTGATTGCGATAAATCAGAAAAATTATAGAAGGAGAAAGTCAGGCTCAATCGTGTGCTAGCATGATTACCTTAAACTTGATTGGATCTAGTCCAAATCAATCAAATTGGGTTAGCTCAATTGATGATATCTAGATTTAAATCCTTATTTGTATGATCCAGTTAGATTCAGTTCCATATAGTAATGATTTTTCTCATAATCTCTATCATCGACATCATCAAAATACCTTTCGATGGATCAAAATTTTCTGATTCATACAATTAGAATGATCGATCATCAAAATCATTCTAAGTGCTCCTAAAATCTATTAGTGATACCTAGTAATATATGGTGGCAATCCATCAGAACTGAAAATGAACCTCTCGGTGCAGTTACCTATGTGATTGAGTTCTTCTATCTTGAGCCCCAACTGGATTAAGGTTAACGTAAACTCGTCAAACCCAATATCTATCATATGAATTAATCATTCAATTCAAGTCCAATATGAAACTCTAATAGAAACTCTTTCTATCATCTTCACTCTACTATGGTCATGGGCTTAAGGACTCAATCTCATGATTATCAGAGGACTGCTCCTCATCTATCGAGGTAGATAGATCCCCTATTAATGCAATCCAATTCCTACAATAAACATGCTATAGCTAACATACACCTCAGAATTTCAAATGGCTTGGAGACTGAGTTATGGTGTAGCCAAACTATAACACCCTCAAGGTGAACCGTTGATGCACCTCAGATCAAAGAATCAGACATACCACTGCAGCATCGAGTCAATCATCGATGAGAAGGTAGACTTCCTTATGAATGCTCGAGGTGGTCATGCTCAATGCCCTCATTTTCTAATAAGTACCTATACTCTAGCTTTGGTGTCTCAACATCATAGACTTAAGACAACTATTCTAAGAAAGCGATCATACACCAACCTTCCGGATCGATCACTATTCTTGTGATGATCCTACGGTCGGAAGTAGTTTATGAGTTAATTATGAAAATTCATATCTTAAATTTTTAACTTCTTAAAAATATGAATTGTTATTACCATTAACTCAAAAGATGTATCACAGACACTTTAAATACACACTGTGATAGAAAATAATTTTTTTATTAATTTATAATCAAAATTATAAAATTATCCTTAGAAGTGTATTATATGTATTTAGCCAATCTGGCTTCTAGGACACACATCTAACACAAGATACCTCCCTAGTTTTTCCACACCCATGAGCCCTCTCTAATATCTAGAATCACTTAGAAAAATAGGCCAAAAAGATCTTTAAATAAAAAGATATGGAGGAGTCTTGTCTAGGTCAAATACCTAGACAAGGCAAGTCCAATTAAGGCAATAAGTTGGGGCGCCCAATACTTGGGCACCCCCTCCTTTTTTTTTGGCATGGACCAGCAATAAAGGATGCATAAAAGATGCCTTTTCTCATGAAAGAAAATAGGAGAAAAAATAGGAAGAGGGTGCAGCACGATAAGGGAGGAGTTTTGGTTTCTCAAAACTCTATCCATAGAATTTGAAACCAAAATAAAATACCTCCTTTGACTTGGTCCAAAATAAATAACCAAATAAGAAAGAGCAAGGAAGAGAGGGCATGCGAGAACATCAGGAAGAGAAGGATTCCATGCACAAAATCAAGAAAAAAAGGATGTGGGGGGTGTTAGATATATGTGCCCTAGAAGCCAGAATTGGCTGACACTTGTAATACACATCTAGGGGCAAAATTGTAATTTTGACTATAATTAATGAAATGGGTTATTTTCTATCACACCTGTGTATTTAGTGTCTGTGATACATCCTTTGAGTTAATGGTAATGATAATTCATATTTTCAAGAGTTGAAAATTTAAGACATGAATAATCATTATTAACTCATAAATAGCTCCGGACCATAGGATCATCACGAGGATGGTGATTGATCCGGAAGGTTGGTGTACGATCGCTTCTCTTTAGTAGATGAGTCTTGAGTCTACGGTGTGGAGACACCGGAGCGAGAGTACAGGTACTCGTTAGAGAACGAGGGCACTGAGCGTGACCACCTCGAGTAGTCATTAGGAAGTCTACCTTCTCGTCAATGACTGACTCGATGCTGCAGTAGTGTGTCTGGTTCTTTGACCTGAGATGCATCGGCAGTTCACCTTGAGGGTGTTATAGTTTGACTACACCATTACTCGGTCTCCTAGCCATATGGAACCCTGAGGTGTATGTTGGCTATAGCATGTTCATTGTAGGAACTGGATTGCATCAAGATGGGAATCTATCTACCTCGGTGGTAGAGGAGTAGCCCTATGATGATCATGAGAATCAAGTCCAGAAATCCATGGCCATGGTAGAGTGAAATAATAGAAAGAGTTTCTATTTAGATTTTCACATTGGACTCGAAATCGAATGATTACATCATATGACAGAGACTAGGGTTTGACGAGTTCACCTTAACCCTAATCTGATCGGGGCTCAAGATAGAAGAACTTAATCACACAGGTAGCTGCACCAAGAGGTTCGCATTCAGCTCTGATGGGTTGCCACCATATACTGCTAGGTGTCACTGGTGGATTTTGGGAGCAATTAGAATGATTTAGATGATCGATCATTCTAGCTGTTCGAATCAGAAGAGTTCTGATCCATCGAAAGGAGTTTCGATGATGTCGATGATAGAGATCATGACATATCCCATTACCATACAGAACTGAACCTAACTGGGTCACACAAACAAGGGTTTGAATCTGGTGATCATCAATTGAACTGATCTAGTTCAATTGATCTGAATGAGATTCAATTAGGTTCAAGGAAATCGTGCTAGCACTCGATTGAACCTAACGTTCTTCTTTTACTATCATAAATAAGTTGTCCTGACTGAGCCAAAGGAGTTTGTGCTCAATCAGAGGCCTTCATATGGTCTGACTGGAGGTTGTCCAAGTCAGAATAGGTTGTCTTATTTGTAAGACATTACCTACCATTTTTGGTCACCTGCCATTTCTTGTTCTTTGACTTTGGTCAAAAGTCTACCTTTGACTGGTCAAACGTTGACCATTCACCCTTTGACTTTTGACCACATGTCATGCACCTATTGGAGAGCTGGTGGGGGCCTGTCTGTTAGATATATGTGCCCTAGAAGCCAGAATTGGCTGACACTTGTAATACACTTCTAGGGGCAAAATTGTAATTTTGACTATAATTAATGAAATGGGTTATTTTCTATCACACCTGTGTATTTAGTGTCTGTGATACATCCTTTGAGTTAATGGTAATGATAATTCATATTTTCAAGAGTTGAAAATTTAAGACATGAATAATCATTATTAACTCATAAACAGCTCCCGACCATAGGATCATCACGAGGATGGTGATTGATCCGGAAGGTTGGTGTACGATCGCTTCTCTTTAGTAGATGAGTCTTGAGTCTACGGTGTGGAGACACCGGAGCGAGAGTACAGGTACTCGTTAGAGAACGAGGGCACTGAGCGTGACCACCTCGAGTAGTCATTAGGGAGTCTACCTTCTCGTCAATGACTGACTCGATGCTGCAGTAGTGTGTCTGGTTCTTTGACCTGAGATGCATCGGCAGTTCACCTTGAGGGTGTTATAGTTTGACTACACCATTACTCGGTCTCCTAGCCATATGGAACCCTGAGGTGTATGTTGGCTGTGACATGTTCATTGTAGGAACTGGATTGCATCAAGATGGGATCTATCTACCTCGGTGGTAGAGGAGTAGCCCTATGATGATCATGAGAATCAAGTCCTGAAGCCCATGGCCATGGCAGAGTGAAATAATAGAAAGAGTTTCTATTTAGATTTTCACATTGGACTCGAATCGAATGATTACATCATATGACAGAGACTAGGGTTTGACGAGTTCACCTTAACCCTAATCTGATCGGGGCTCAAGATAGAAGAACTGAATCACACAGGTAGCTGCACCAAGAGGTTCGCATTCAGCTCTGATGGGTTGCCACCATATACTGCTAGGTGTCACTGGTGGATTTTGGGAGCAATTAGAATGATTTAGATGATCGATCATTCTAGCTGTTCGAATCAGAAGAGTTCTGATCCATCGAAAGGAGTTTCGATGATGTCGATGATAGAGATCATGACATATCCCATTACCATACAGAACTGAACCTAACTGGGTCACACAAACAAGGGTTTGAATCTGGTGATCATCAATTGAACTGATCTAGTTCAATTGATCTGAATGAGATTCAATTAGGTTCAAGGAAATCGTGCTAGCACTCGATTGAACCTAACGTTCTTCTTTTGCTATCATAAATAAGTTGTCCTGTCTGAGCCAAAGGAGTTTGTGCTCAAACAGAAGGCCTTCATTATGGTCTGACTGGAGGTTGTCCAAGTCAGAATAGGTTGTCTTATTTGTAAGACATTACCTGCCATTTTTGGTCACCTGCCATTTCTTGTTCTTTGACTTTGGTCAAAAGTCTACCTTTGACTGGTCAAACGTTGACCATTGACATCCTTTGACTTTTGACCACATGTCATGCACCTATTGGAGAGCTGGTGGGGGCTTGTCCCCCTGCCAGAACCTGGCAAGGAGATGGGCGCACGCCAAGGGAGGCGTGAGCCCAAGTAAGGAGGCGCATAGGAGTCCTTGTGGGACAAGGACTCCATCTCCCTTTAGGATTCCAATGAGAGTTCTTCTAAGAATCCAGTTTGACTGGTCCAAGGCACTCTCCAAGTAGGAATCCAGGGGACTCTAATCCCACCAATCAGATTTAGATCTGATTTCACAAAGGGTTGTGATTGGTTGGGAGGAAGATGACTTGGATCACGCTTAGTCTATATAAGAGACCCAGCGCCCAAGTGAAAAAATAATCAAGAAGCAATCTTCCCACGCCCCAAGGCTGCCTCTCTCCCCTTTCTCCACGCCATACTCTCTTCTCCCCTTGCTCTCCACGTCCAAAAGTGTTTTGGATTTGGATTGGTGCGATTTAGATCAAGAAAAGGAGATCAAAAGCAAGAAGGCTGCGCTGCTGCGAAGAACGACTGCAGATCTTCAAAAGGAGTTTTGAAGATCCTCCAGATCAGATCCAGATCTGATTTTTGGAGGCGTGATAGAGAAGAAGAGGATCTCCAGATCCAGCCCGAGTGGATACCGGTAGAGGCCAGGCGCTTGCGTGGCTTGATCCAGAACCTTCCGCTGCAAACAGGATCATCAACAGGGTAATAGGATTACCCTATTCAGGTAAATTGAATGTGATTTAATTTATCCTTTTCATTTAATTTTTATTAAATAAATAAGAATCAGATCTGAAGCATCCCTGATCTGATACAGATCTAAGAGAAAAAATTTTTGAAATATATCTCTTGATCTGATCAGATCTGAACGAACCTGGTCAGGGAAATCAGGATTTCCCTTCAAGTGGTATCAGAGCCATGGTTCTAAAAATAGTTTAGATCTGATTTTTAATTTTATTTTAATTAAAAATAACGTGATTTCAGATGTCACATGAGATGTGATCAGATCTGAAATCAGGAAAATTAAAATTAAATGATTTGGATCTAAGAACATGAAGATATGCATGACTAGTTCTAGTATAGAATAGTTCTATAGAATAGTTTTGCATGTCTTTGATTTAATATGATTAAATCATATTTTAGATCTTCTTATTTACTGTTTTCTGATATTATAAGTGTTATAATAACATCTGATAAACAGCAAATAAAAATTATTTAATTTTAAATATCATATGAGATATGATAGATGCATGACTAGACTAGTTGTAGAATAGTTCTACATAATTGTCTAGATTAGAATTTATTTTGATTAGATCAATTTAAATCTAATTTTTTAGATTATTATGTGATAATTTAGATCTGAAAACATGCATGATTATGATACATGAGATGTATGCAAAATATGCCATGGTTAGATCTAAATTTGTATATGAGATATATGATATAGATCTATAACTGTTTTGTAGTATTGAATGTTTATTGAATGTTCCTGATTAAGGCGTTCCTCCTTGGCCGTCCGGTCATAAGAACGAAGAAGGGTTTAAAGGCCCTCTCTTCCCATTCGATGGGGTGTTCTTATGATGTGTAGGGGTGCTGCGTGTTCGTCCTTAATCAGAAACCCAAAACTTACTTTCTGCAAAACCCTAGATCCTGAAACCCTAGGATTTATTGTGCATATTTTGTTTATGAACCCAACTTAATTAAGAATTAAGTTTATGGAATATTAATTAGGTCTAAAATTGAGAATTTCAGATCTAAGACATATTCATAATACTGGGTTCGGGCTTGGGTAGCTCAATTAGGTCTAAGCGGTTGATCAAACCGAATCAAGAGTTGGTTAGATGGGATCAACAATGCTTAAATTGACCAGCCTAATAGGATTAAGTCTGGGTCAAGATCGAGTCACGATCAAGCAAGACCTAATTAGGCTCAGAGGTTAGAGTCTGGATTGTAGGCTAACCCAATTGGTTCTGACTCAACAATTTGGTGTCTAAGGTAAGTTTGGCACAGACGACCGACTGGTTTTTAATTGGAAGCTACTCGACCTGAATGCGTTCTTGTGCGAGTTAACGGCATATTCCTTCCACCGGTCTCACTTACCTGGCCATATCTGTTGACACAGTTCTGATCTGAGGTGGTCAATAATCCGAGCTGACCCATGCCACTAGGTTAGTCATAATTGTTATGACTAAGCCAAGTCTAGTTTAATGAGACCTGAATCAATTCTCCCTAAGAAAAGATTAAGTCCGAGGTCTTCCACCATTGTAGACGTGCGGGCCCTTCCCGGGGTTGATTGTTCTCGGCTGGATACAGTGGCTCAGTTGCACCGGGAAGACGCAACCATGTCTATTAGGCATTGGATGCTATGGGCTGGAGGATGAGTTGGGCTCAATATTCCGGATACGGTGAGAGACCCAATTAGGAACCCAGTCTATGCAAATGGTGGGTCTGACTTAACTAAGGAGTGGATCAATATTCCGGATACGGTGAGATTCATGAATTAGAGACCAAGTTTGGGTGCACCATGATTAGAGAATCATTGAACAAGAGTTGTTCACTCATTGGCTAACCCATCACCAATAACTGTTAGGTGAGGTGATGAGTCAGTTGGTGAGACCGCACCACCCACTAGAAATCATCAATCGCGGAGATTTTCGCATCTCTACAGAGGGAGTGTAGGGATCCGAGAAAATAGTGGGAGCTAATTTGTTTAAAAATAAAATCCCTAAACAAATTGGTCAAGTCAAAATTACAGTATCTAACTAGAATCTTTGACTCTCTACAGGAAAATGTCTGCGTCCAACCCACTGGCACGTATCCTAGACACACATAGACTGACTGGACCCAATTATAAAGATTGGCTCAGGAACTACAAAATTGTTTTGGGTTCCGAGAAGTTAACACATGTTTTGGACCAGGACCCTCCCACCTTACCAGCTCGTCCATCCACTGAACAGAGAGCGTCTCTGGAAAAATGGATTGACGAAGACAATAAGGCCAGATACTACATGTTGGGCTCGATGTCTGATGAGCTCCAGCGCCAACATGAAGATATCGGGACTGCTCGCCAAATGTTGGCTCACCTGCAGGAGATGTTTGGTGAACAGAGTCGCGCAGCCAAATATCAAGTCACGAAACGACTTTTTAAGGCTAAGATGCGTGATGGGCAGTCAGTCCAAGATCACTGTCTGACAATGATCAAGGACATGGAAGAGCTTGAGAAGCTCGGTGTGAAGTTGGACTTGGACTTGCAGAATGATATTATTCTGCAATCCTTGACTGATGCATATGGGCAATTCATCATGAATTACCACATGCATAAACTTCAAAATTCCTTGGCCGAGTTGATGAATATGCTGGTTACCGCTGAGCTTTCTATGAAAGGTTCTAAAGGCTCAGTTCTTGCTATGGAACGGACTTCTTCCAAAAGAAAAAGTCTTATGGAAAGAAAAAGAAGTCTGTGAAAAGCAAAAGGTAGAGGATCAAAGAAGAAGAAGGCAGAACCGAAGAAAAAGGCGATGGCAAAGGAAAGTGTTTCCATTGCAACAGCGACGGCCATTGGAAGCGGAAACTGCCCTACTTACCTGGCACCCTGAAGAACAAGAAGGAAAGGTCCTTCTGGAGGTATAGCTCATTATTCGAGGCAAACGGAATGCCAAACGACCTAGGGATAGTCCAAACGACAAGATATCTATGGCACCTGAGATTAGGTCATATTAGAAGAAGATAGGATTAACAAATTGGAGAAAAATGGGCTATTGAGTCCATTGACTTTTGAGTCATATCCAACTTGTGAATCTTGTCTTCAAGGCAAAATGACTAAACTCCTTTTGTTGGACATGGGAGAGGGCCACAGATCTCCTTGCCCTAGTACATACTGATGTGTGCGGCCATTCGATGTGCCGGCTAGAGCAATTTTTGTCACTACTTCATTACCTTACCGATGATCTGCTAGGTATGGGTATGTATCTTATGAGACATAAGTCTGAAGCCTTTGAAAAGTTCAAAGAAATTCAGACATGAAGTAGAAAAATAAACTGAAAAACCCATTAAGGTTCTTCGATCAGATCGAGGAGGTAATAACCTTAGCCGGGAATTCCTAGACTATCTTAGGAAATGCGATAGTCTCTCAATGGACTCACACAGGAAACACCTCAACTCAACGGGTGGAAACGGGAGAAATCGGACTCTATTGGATATGGTTGATCCATGATGAGCATTACAGACCTCCCAAGATTTCCTTGGGGGACATTCATTATTAACTTCAATATTTTACTGAATAGGGTTTCCTTAAAACCATTCCGTACCACCACCGTATGAGATATGGCACGGTAAGAAACCAAGTTGAGTATCTCAGAATTTGGGTTTGTCCGGCGCTTACGTCATAAAGACAACAAGATGGACAAGTTAGGTTATAGGTCCTTTAGAGCTCGATTCATAGGATATCCTAAAGAGTCATTAGGATACTATTTCTACATTCCAGAAGACCACAATGTGATTGTGAGTCGACATGCCATATTTCTTGAAAAACAGTTTATTCAAGATAGTGGCATTGGAAAGCAGATTAAGCTTGATGAGAAAGTCTCACAAGCAGAACGAGCTAAGGACCAAGTGGAACCAAATCAGGTTGAGCCAATAAGAAACATACCTTCCTTCCTCGTAGATCGGAAAGAGTTTTCCGTCCCCTGAAAGATACTTAGGTATTATTTCAGAGGATATAGAGAAAATATTCCTCATAGGTAATGGTGCTCATGGTGATGATCCCAAAACCTACAACGAGGCGATATCAGATATCGACTCCGAGAAATGGCTTGAGGCAATGAAGTCAGAGATCGACTCGATGCACTCAAACCAAGTCTGGACCTTGGTAGATCCACCAGAAGGTATAGTACCTATTGGGTGTAAATGGATCTTCAAGAGAAAGATTGGTGCAGATGGGAATGTGGAGACATTCAAGGCTAGACTGGTTGCAAAAGGTTATAGTCAACGTGAAAGCATTGACTATCAGGATACCTTTTCCGGTAGCTATGTAAAATCCATCCGCACATTGCTTGCTGTTGCAGCCTATTTCGATTATGAAATATGGCAAATGGACGTGAAAACGGACATTCCTAAATGGATATTGTTTAGGAAGATATCTATATGGAACAGCCGCTAGGTTTCACATCCAGTGTGATACTGATCACAAGGTTTGCAAGCTGCAAAGATCCATATTTGGACTTAAGCAAGCATCTGAGCTGGAACACTCGTTCATATGATGTGATCAAAAAGTTTGGTTTCATCAAAAACGAAGAGGAACCATGTGTTTTCAAAAGGTCAGTGGGAGCGCTGTTGTCTTCCTGTATTGTACGTGGATGACATCCTCCTTATTGGGAATGATATTCCATGTTGACATCAGTCAAGATGTGGTTGTCTAAGGAATTCTCATGAAAGACCTAGGTGAAGCATCCTTTATTCTAGGAATTAAGGTCTATAGGGATAGACCGAATAGATGCTTGACTTTCACAAGAAATGTACATAGAGGAAGTACTAAAGAGGTTTAGTATGAAAACTCTAAGAGGGGATTAATACCCTTCAGACATGGTATTCATCTTTCCAAGAAGAATGTGCCCAGCACACCTGAGGAAATAGAACACATGAGCAAGATCCCTTATGCTTCTGCAATAGGGAGCCTCATGTATGCCATGCTATGTACACGACCTGATATAGCCCATGCTGTGAGTGTCACAAGCAGATATCAGTCAAATCCAGGTGAAGAAACATGGACTTCTGGTGAATGTATCCTTAAGTACTTGAGAAGAACTAAGGATATGATGTTGGTCTTGGTAACAGAGAATCCCTGTTCAAGGATACACAGACTCGGATTTATGTCGATATAGATGATCGCAAGGTGACATCTGGCAGACTGTTTGTGTTGAAGAGTCAAGCAACAGTGATACCATCTATCCGCGATTACCTTGATAAATGTTACGTGAGGTCAAGAGAGTCAATCTCCGCAGATAATGTGGCAGAACCCACTTACAAAGCCGTTGGGCCAGCAGAAGATCGAAGCCCACCTTGAGAAGATGGGACTTAGACTTGTAGCCAATTGGCTTTAGGATAAGTGGAAGATTGTTAGATATATGTGCCCTAGAAGCCAGAATTGGCTGACACTTGTAATACACTTCTAGGGGAAAATTGTAATTTTGACTATAATTAATGAAATGGTTATTTTCTATCACACCTGTGTATTTAGTGTCTGTGATACATCCTTTGAGTTAATGGTATATGATAATTCATATTTTTCAAGAGTTGAAAATTTAAGACATGAAATATATCTATTATACTCATAAAAGCTCTGACCATAGGATCATCACGATGGTGTGATTGATCCGGAAGGTTGGTGTACGATCGCTTCTCTTTAGTAGATGAGTCTTGAGTCTACGGTATGGAGACACCGGAGCGAGAGTACAGGTACTCGTTAGAGAACGAGGGCACTGAGCGTGACCACCTCGAGTAGTCATTAGGAAGTCTACCTTCTCGTCAATGACTGATCGATGTGCAGTAGTGTGTCTGGTTCTTTGACCTGAGACATGTTTCACCTTGAGGGTGTTATAGTTTGATATACCATTACTCGTTCTCCTAGCCATATGGACCCTGAGGTGTATGTTGGCATGCATTTCATTGTAGGAACTGGATTGCATCAAAAGTGGATCTATCTACCTCGGTGGTAGAGGAGTAGCCCTATGATGATCATGAGAATCAAGTCCAGAAATCCATGGCCATGGTAGAGTGAAATAATAGAAAGAGTTTCTATTTAGATTTTCACATTGGACTCGAATCGAATGATTACATCATATGACAGAGACTAGGGTTTGACGAGTTCACCTTAACCCTAATCTGATCGGGGCTCAAGATAGAAGAACTGAATCACACAGGTAGCTGCACCAAGAGGTTCGCAGTCAACTCTGATGGGTTGCCACCATATACTGCTAGGTGTCACTGGTGGATTTTGGGAGCAATTAGAATGATTTAGATGATCGATCATTCTAGCTGCTCGAATCAGAAGAGTTCTGATCCATCGAAAGGAGTTTCGATGATGTCTATGATAGAGATCATGACATATCCAATTACCATACAAACTGAACCTAACTGGGTCACATAAATAAGAGTTTGAATCTGGTTCATCAATTGAACTGATCTAGTTCAATTGATCTGAATGAGATTCAATTAGGTTCAAGGAAATCGTGCTAGCACTCGATTGAACCTAACGTTCTTCTTTTACTATCACAAATAAGTTGTCCTGACTGAGCCAAAGGAGTTTGTGCTCAATCAGAGGCCTTCATATGGTCTGACTGGAGGTTGTCCAAGTCAGAATAGGTTGTCTTATTTGTAAGACATTACCTGCCATTTTTGGTCACCTGCAATTTCTTGTTCTTTGACTTTGGTCAAAAGTCTACCTTTGACTGGTCAAACGTTGACATTACACCTTTGCTTTTGACCACATGTCATGCACATATGGAGAGCTAGTGGGGCCTGTCCCCCCTGCCAGAACTGGAAGGAGAAGGGCGCACGCAAGGGTGGCGTGAGCCAAGTGAGGCGCCTAGAGAGTCCTTGTTGGATAAGGACTCACCTCCCTTTTGGATTCCAATCAGAGTTCTACTAAGAATCCAGTTGTTACTGGTCTTGGCGCCCTCTAAGGAGGAATCCAGGGGTCTCTATTCCAACCAATCAGATTTAGATCTGATTTCACAAAGGATTGTGATTGGTTGAGAGGAAGAGGAGTTGGATCAAGAGGTCTATAATAAGACCCTGCGCCCAACCCTAATCCTAAGTGAAGTGAAAAAGAGATTTCCCCGCCCTAAGTGCGCCTCTCCTTCCACGCTAGTCTCTTCTCCCCTTGCTCTACAGTCCAAAAGTGTTTTGGATTTAGATTGGTGCGATCAGATCAGGAAAGGAACGATCAAAATACAGAAGGCTGCGTGCTGCAAAAGGACGACTGATCTTCAAAAGAGTTTTGAAGATCTCCCAGATCAGATCCAGATCTGATTTTTGGAGTGTGATAGAGAAGAAGAGGATCTCCAGATCCAACCCGAGTGGATACCGGTAGAGGCCAGGCACTTGCGTGGCTAAGATCCAAAACCTTCCGCTGCAATCAGGATCATCTACAGGATAATAGGATTACCCAAATCAGGTAAATTAATTTTGATTTAATTTATCTTATTTTATTTTATTTATTAAAATAATAATAATCAGATCTGAAACATATCAAGATCTGATTGAGATCAAGAGAAAATTTTTGAAATATATCTCTTGATCTAATCAGATCTGGACGAATCTGGACCGGAAAATCAGGATTTCCCTTCAGGGGGGGCGTTGGGGCTAAGGTGGCGAAAGTAAGGAAGTCCTAGTCACACTAGGACTTCCAATTTGACTTGGTTAAACAACATCTTTTATCCAAATTAAATCAGAAATAAATCAATCTAATTAAAATAGATCTTAATCTAATTAAGAATCTAATTAAATTAGATTTAATTATATTTAATTTTAATTTAATTTTTTAATTAAATTAATAATTGGATTGACCCAAGTTCTAATTGAACTAGGACTAGTTCTTTCTTGCAATTGGCATATCTAATAAATCAATTAGACTTGATCTAATCAAGTCCAAACTAAATCTAATTAAATTATATTTAATTAGATTTAATATCAGTCCACTGGCTTAATCAAATTAAGCCAATTAGTAATTCAATTGCTAATCGATCCTCCTACAACACTTAGCACTAGGTTAAACATCAATTATATTGATCATTTAATCCTAAAATGATTCTTAATCGTTAATCAACCATCCGATCAGATCATGAACTCTAATATGCGTGACCTCATTGGTCCGAACCTAAGCCGATAGTATAAAAATAAATTTTTGTATCAATCAAAGTGCCTATCTAGTAATGATACCCAACAGTCGAATAGGTCGAATGTATAGAACGACATCCTTAGAACCCATGTGGATATAGTTTCTATATAATTCATCCCTTTGACCAAAGTGCTCCTAAGATACCTCAGAGTTCAACTGTTAACTTTGATCAGGCTGTCCACATTATATTTCAAAATATCAAATCCATCTCATGGATTATTCTGACCAAGGTTTTGCTATACTGAAATATGGTGATATATTCTTCTCCAGCTCTTGGAGTGGTCAATCCCATCTTGATCATACTTCGACTTCGCAAGTACTTGGCTATGCCTAGAAACCTTTTATTACTTAATTAGAAATTTAGTTAGTCTGGTACCAAAGCATAGTGAGTTGCTTGCAAGCCATTGAGGTGATCTCAGGTCTAAGAAACACTTATACCTATATCCCATTAGAGACATTCTCGATAGCAGAATGCTCTAGAGTTGGTCATGTTCAATGATGATGTACCCTTATATCTCATCTATATGCCATACCAGTGTGTTCATACTGCTTGGTTAAGAGAACAACTGATGCGTAATCGTTGATAGTACCAAAATTAACTCTACTTACTACGTAGGTATCATGAGTCGAAATAGTATCCTTAGGGACCTTGGGCAAAGTTGAGATTGCAAATTAAAAGAGAAAATATTTTTTTATTTTAAAATATAAACTATCCTAAAATTGATGTAATTAAAAAATAAAAATCTTAAAATTTTTGAATTAATTTTGCACTAATAGAGTTGTATTCTTTTTTTTTATATAGTTGTAATTAATCTTAGAAAAAATATATGTCTTTTCTCGGCACGTCCCACATCCATAGATTATAGTGCATCTTCAAAAAGTACTTGATAAATAACTCTTTTTTTCTCGGCATGCCCCATGCCCGTAGATCACGGCGTGTCTTCAGAAAGCAAAAATTATTCCTAATATTAATCTAACAAAAGAGCATAAATGAAAGCATATAAAAATGAGTAAATAAAGAATTTATGATAATTTAAATAAAAAATATAATCTTTATTTCATAAAAAAATATAAGAATTTAGAATAATAAACCTATTATATGTTATTGCAAAATTTCTTCTTCCCTCCTCAGATTGCTAGCCTAGCTGCGCTCATGGAGTAGTTTCTTCCTCTTCTTCTATGCAAGGCTCTAGAAGAATTTCTAGGATAATCCTCAATTGGGAGTACAGGAGCCATTTTATAGATGACGAGAAAAAAATTTTACATGGTTTTCAGATATAGGATTAAAAAAAATAATAAGTAAAAGATGGATGGATGAGATTAAAAGATTAAGATCAGGTAAAAAAAATTATAAATTTTTTTTAAAAAATATTTTTAAATATTATTTTTTTAAAAAATTTTAATTCATCTACAGTGAGCCACGTCCCACGTTCTTTGTTATCGTGCGCTTCAAACAGTACTGCACTTCTTTATTTTGTCTTTCCGTGTGTTCGTGAACCAAGCTGCAAGCCACAAATCCCTACCTCCGCTTGTGTGCCAGAACTAGCAATTTTTCATCGTCCAGCCAACGCCCACAATTAATTGCTGAAGCCAAAGGAAATTCCAAAATGAGCTTTTCTTTTCTATTTATACCATTCATATCCTTTTTTTAAAAAAATTAAACTTTGTATTAAACATATTGGACTTGACGTGGGATTACATATTAATAATTAATTATTTTCATATCCAGCTAATGCTTTAACATTCATGTAAGCTCCTTTCCAACTAGAGATCCAATCACTTGAAAATGCCAATGTCATGCTTGTCCGTTACAATTATTGGGCCTTTGATAATTTTCTAAAAATATACATAAGAAACATCAAATAATAAATAATAGAGATTAAATAATATATATTTTAATATTTCTTATATCATTTTTAATGCATTGATCACATCCCAACTTGAATTTTGCTCGTCCTCGAGTAAAATAAATAAATCAGCTATGTATACTGAATCAGCCTTGAATAAAAAGTTAGATTAAGCATTCCTAAAAGCAGGTGATTCCCAAATAGACCATTAAAAAGATACTTCATCGAATTATCAATTCGATCCAGTTAGTGGTTGAGCATTAGCCATAGAAATTTTAAGAGCTCTTCTTTCACCAACTCCTTACTTTATCCTCTAACTCGATATGAGCTAGATTTATTATCTTCTTGCATGTTAATCATCATTATTATCTTTTTTTTAATCAATTTCTTGCATCCCCACCTTTTGACATGAACCACAATGCTTTCTTAGGCGAAGAGGCCGGGTTACTCAGTGAAAAAAATTGCTAAAATCCTCTCTCTTTTTTTTTATATTGCCCATCTTTTGATGCGAATCACAATATTTACTTAGGCGAAGGAGCTCGATTACTTAGTGAAAAACCAATGTATTTTTTTTTTAACATAATCTAAGAGGAGCTTCTGCGTACCTCGACCTTTCCATCCAATCTTCCATAAAGTCAATTTTTTATTAGTAAGAAGAAGGCTCTAAAGTCACTCTAAAATTTAGTTTGATCTAAACTCTATCATTCATTAAATTTTCTTAATAATCTATCCCTCAGCATCTCTAAAATTATCTAAATCATTAATCACTTATTGATTAGGATGCCTGATCAAATTTAAATCAAAATAAGATTTGGGTACACAAAACTAATTATTTTTTACCATACATGAGGACTTGATTAAATTAGTTTCTCCCCCTCCCCCAACTTAATCTACATTGTCCTCAATGGAGTAGGAAAATAAACTAAGCAAAGAAAATAAAAGGAGAGAGTGCACCTGAGATAATTTTGCTTCGAGAGTTGAATATAACTTTATTGATTAGCAAAATTCTTGTAGCTGCAATAAAGTAAAAAATATGAAATCATTGGATTGCCTCCCAACAAGTACTAAGTTTTACGTCTTCAACCAAACATCAAGTTTATTATTCATTATAAGGTGGATCACATAGGTAAATGGTGTCGATTCATTCTTTATGTGCAATTCCATCCACATATGGCTTCAGTCGTTGGCCGTTTATTTTAAATGTATTATCATTTTGGGGATTATGAATTTCAATTGCTCCATGTGGGAATATTTGTGTGATAATGAAAGATCCATCCCATCGAGAGCGGAGTTTACCGAAAAAGAGGCATAACCTGAAATTGAAGAGCCATACCTTTTCATTTAGCTCAAATGATTTTCTACAGATATATTTGTCATGAAATACTTTGGTTCGATCCTTATAAATTCGTGAACTCTTATAAGCATCGTTGCAAAGTTCTTCCATTCATTGATTTGCATCCTTCGATTAGAGCCTGCATTCTTCATGTTAAAATTAAACATTCATATGGACCAGAATGTACGATGTTCTAATTCAACTAGAAGATGGCATGCTTTGCCATAAGCTAATTGATAGGGTGACATACTGATAGGAGTTTTAAAAGCTGTACGATAAGCCTATAATACATCATCTAAGCGAAGGGACCAATCCTTTCTATGAGGCCTAAACATCTTTTCTAGGATATGTTTAATCTCCCTATTTGACACCTATACTTGATCCTTAGTTTGGGGGTGACATAGTATGGCAACTTTATGTGTAATATTATATTTTTTTATAAGTGCTTCAAAGTGTCTATTCGTGAAATAAGTCCCCCCATCACTAACGATCATCCTTGGGAAGCCAAATTGACTAATAATGTTTCGTTGGATAAAACTAGTTACAACTTTATTATCATTAGTCCATGTAGCTATTGCCTCCACCCATTTTGACACGTAATTATCAACTGCCACCAGAATATATTCGAAATCAAACGAGGCTGGAAAAAGTCCCATGAAATCGATCTCCCAAACATCAAAGATTTCTACTACTAAAATGGGGGTCAGTGGCATCATATCCTTCTTGGATAAATTTTTTGTTTGCTAACATTGCAAACAACTTCGGCCAAACTTATGTGCATCCTTGAGAAGCATTGGCCAATAAAACCCACTCTGCAATACTTTTGCTGCAGTTTTTCTTCCACTAAAATGTCCCCCGCCTGCTAAAGAATGGCAAAAAGTGAGAATGGTTTGGAATTCACTCTCGGGAACACAACAACGAATAACTTGATCAGGATAGTATTTGAATAGTTCAAGTTCCTCCTAGAAATAATGTTTAATTTGTAAGAAAAATCGATCATTTTCTTATTTTGTCTAGTGAGAAGGTATATGTCCTGTTGACAAGTAATTGACAATATGGGCAAACTATGGAGGTCGGCTAAAGGAGATTGCAAAAAGTTGTTCGTCAAAAAATTTCTCTTTGACCTCATCTATGCCTATCATGTGTTCAACTAAGATCCTGGAGATGTGATCAGCTACAACATTCTCGGAACCCTTCTTATCTCAGATTTCTAGATCAAATTCTTATAGAAGAAGGATCCATCTGATCAATTGCAGTTTAGTATCTTTCTTTGGAAGGAGATGTTTCAGAGCTGCATGATCAGAGTAAACTAGAACCTTAGACCCTAACAGATATGAGTGAAATTTTTCAAGGGCGAACACTACCGCTAGTAGCTCTTTATCTATTATGGTGTAGTTTAATTGGGTATCAGAAAGAGTCTTGCTAGCATAATAGATTACATGTGGCTCCTTATTGATTTTTTGGCCTAAGACAGCACCTATTACAAAGTCAGAGACATCATACATAATCTTAAATGGAATGGTTTCAAACAGTCTCCATCAAAGACAAATGGTGTGTCCTTGGCCAACAAATTGCATAGGGGTCTTGAAATCTTTCTAAAGTCTTTGATGAAGCATCTATAAAATCTGGCATGACCTAAGAAGGATTGTATTTATCGAACCGAAGTAGGAGGTGGTAGTTTTGAAATGACCTCAACTTTGGCTTTATCTACCTCGATCCCTCTTTTGAAAATAATATGTCCTAATATAATTCCTTCCCACACCAATGAAATAACTCTTTTCCTAACTTAGGATGAGATTTGTCTCTATACACCATTTAAGAACTTTGGAAAGATTATGGAGACAATCCTCAAAGGTGGTTCCAAACACAAAAAAATCATTCATAAAAACTTCGAGACATTTGTCCACCATATCCAAAAAAATGGCCAGTATGCACCATTGAAATGTAGCGGGTGCATTGCAAATCCCGAATGGTATATGCCGAAAAGCAAAGGTGCCATAGGAGCAAGTGAAGATAGTCTTTTCTTGGTCATCTAAAAATATAGGTACTTGATTGTACCCTAAATAACCATCAAGAAAATAGAAGAAACTTTGTCTTGCTAACCATTCTAAAATTTGGTCAACGAAGGACAATGAAAAATGGTCCTCCCTAGTAACGGCATTTAGTTTTCTATAATCTATGCATACTTACCATCCAGATGATATGTGAGTGGGAAGCAGTTCACCTTCTTCATTCTCAACACAGTAAAACCTGATTTCTTAGGTACTACTTGAGTGAGACTGACCTATTTACTATCGAATATGGGATAGATGATTCCAGCATCTAACCACTTTACCATCTCTTTCTTTACTATGCATTTGTTTGAGTTCAATCTCCTCTACATGTCTTGATGGGGTTTAGCATCTACCTCAAAATAAATGTGGTGCATGCAGATGGAGGGGTCAATTTATTTTAAATCGGCAATGGACCAACCAATAGTCTCTTTGTGTTCCTTCAGAACACCATCCAATTGTGCTTCCTGGTCAGGGGTCAAGTCTGATGCAATAATCACTGGGAGGGTGTCATTTGATCCTAGAAATACATACTTGAGCATGCCAGTGAAGGGAAATCCTGATTTCTCGGTCCAGGTTCGTCCAGATCTGATTAGATCAAGAGATATATTTCAAAAATTTTCTCTTGACCTTAATCAGATCTTGATATGTTTCAGATCTGATTCTTATTATTTTAACAAATAAAATAAAATAAGATAAATTAAATCAAATTTAATTTACCTGATTTGGGTAATCCTATTACCCTGTAGATGATCCTGATTGCAGCGGAAGGTTTTGGATCTAAGCCACGCAAGCGCCTGGCCTCTACCGGTATCCACTCGGGTTGGATCTGGAGAACCTCTTCTTCTCTATCATACCTCCAAAAATCAGATCTGGATCTGATCTGGAGGATCTTCAAAACTCTTTTGAAGATCTACAGTCGTCCTTTTGCAGCAGCGCAGCCTTCTTGCTTTTGATCGCCTTTCCTTGATCTGAATCGCACCAAACTAAGTCCAAAACACTTTTGGACGTGGAGAGCAAGGGGAGAAGAGAGTATGGCATGGAGAAGGAGGGGAGAGGCAGCCTTGGGGCGTATCTAATAGCATTCAAACACTTGGAATTAGGGTTGGGCGCAGGGTCTTATTTATAGACTAAGCGTGATCCAACTCCTCTTCCTTTCAACCAATCACAACCCTTTGTGAAATCAGATCTAAATCTGATTGGTTGAAAAGGAGACCCCTGGATTCCTCCTTAGAGGGCGCCTAAGACCAGTCAAACTGGATTCTTAGTAGAACTCTGATTGGAATCCTAAAGGGAGGTGGAGTCCTTGTCCAACAAGGACTCCTAGGCGCCTCCTACTTGGGCTCACGCCACCCTTGGCGTGCGCCCTTCTCCTTGCCAGGTTCTGGCAGGGGGACAAGCCCCCACCAGCTCTCCAATAGGTGCATGACATGTGGTCACAAGTCAAAGGGTCAATGGTCAACGTTTGACCAGTCAACGGAAGACTTTTGACCAAAGTCAAAGAACAAGAAATGGCAGGTGATCAAAAATGGCAGGTAATGTCTTACAAATAAGACAACCTATTCTGACTTGGACAACCTCCAGTCAGACCATATGAAGGCCTCTGATTGAGCACAAACTCCTTTGGCTCAGTCAGGACAACTTATTTGTGATAGTAAAAGAAGAACGTTAGGTTCAATCGAGTGCTAGCACGATTTCCTTGAACCTAATTGAATCTCATTCAGATCAATTGAACTAGATCAGTTCAATTGATGATCACCAGATTCAAATCCTTGTTTGTGTGACCCAGTTAGGTTCAGTTCTGTATGGTAATGGGATATGTCATGATCTCTATCATAGACATCATCGAAACTCCTTTCGATGGATCAGAACTCTTCTGATTCGAACAGCTAGAATGATCGATCATCTAAATCATTCTAATTGCTTCCAAAATCCACCAGTGACACCTAGCAGTATATGGTGGCAACCCATCAGAGCTGAATGCGAACCTCTTGGTGCAGCTACCTGTGTGATTCAGTTCTTCTATCTTGAGCCCCGATCAAATTAGGGTTAAGGTGAACTCGTCAAACCCTAGTCTCTGTCATATGATGTAATCATTCGATTCGAGTCCAATGTGAAAATCTAAATAGAAACTCTTTCTATTATTTCACTCTACCATGGCCATGGATTTCTGGACTTGATTCTCATGATCATCATAGGGCTTCTCCTCTACCACCGAGGTAGATAGATCCCATCTTGATGCAATCCAGTTCCTACAATGAACATGCTATAGCCAACATACACCTCAGGGTTCCATATGGCTAGGAGATCGAGTAATGGTGTAGTCAAACTATAACACCCTCAAGGTGAACTGCCGATGCATCTCAGGTCAAAGAATCAGACACACTACTGCAGCATCGAGTCAATCATTGACGAGAAGGTAGACTTCCTAATGACTACTCGAGGTGGTCACGCTCAGTGCCCTCGTTCTCTAACGAGTACCTGTACTTTCGCTCCGGTGTCTTCACACCATAGACTTAAGACTCATCTACTAAAGAGAAGCGATCGTACACCAACCTTCCGGATCAATCACCATCCTAGTGATGATCCTATGGTCGGGAGCTGTTTATGAGTTAATAATGATTATTCATGTCTTAAATTTTCAACTCTTAAAAATATGAATTATCATTACCATTAACTCAAAGGATGTATCACAGACACTAAATACACATATGTGATAGAAAATAACCCATTTCATTAATTATAGTCAAAATTACAATTTTGCCCCTAGAAGTGTATTACAAGTGTCAGCCAATTCTGGCTTCTAGGGCACATATATCTAACAGCCAGGTGTTAGATATATGTGCCCTAGAAGCCAGAATTGGCTAACACTTGTAATACACATCTAAGGATAAAATTATAATTATGACTATAAATAATAAAATAAGTTATTTTTGTATATTTGAAAGTGTTTGTGATACATTCCTTGAGTTAATGGTAATGATAGTTCATATTTTCAAGAGTTGAAAATTTAAGACATGAATTTTTATTATTGACTCATAAAATGCTCCCGACCGTAGGATCATCATGAGGATGGTGATTGATCTGAAAGATTAGTGTACGATCGCTTCTTTAGGATAGATGAGTCTTGAGTCTATGGTGTAGAGACACCAGAGCGAGAGTGTAGGTACTCGCTAGAGAATGAGGGCACTGAGCGTGACCACCTCGAGCAATCATGAGGAAGTCTATCTTTTCATCAATGACTAGCTCAAAGCTGCAGTAGTGTGTCTGGTTCTTTAACCTAAGGTGCATCGGTAGTTCATCTTGAGAGTGTTATAGTTTGACTACACCATATCTCGATCTCCTAGCCATTCGGAATCCTGAGGTGTATGTTAGCTATAGCATGTTCATTATAGGAATTGGATTGCACTAATAGGGGATCTATCTACCTCGATAGATGAAGAGCAGCCCTATGATGATTATGATAATCAAGTCCATAAGCCCATGGCCATGACAGAGTGAAAAAATAGAAAGAGTTTCTATTAGGATTTTCCCATTGGACTTGAATCGAATGATTAATTCATATGATAGAAATTAGGGTTTAATGAGATCACCTTAACCCTAATCCGATCGAAGCTCAAGATAGAGGAACTTAATCACACAGGTAACTACACCGAGAGGTTCATTTTTAATTCTGATGGATTGCCACTATATGCTGCTAGGTATCATTGATGGATTTTAGGAGCAATTAAGAATGGTCTGGATGATCGATCATACTAGTTATCTGAATCAAAAAAGTTCTAATCCATCAAAAGGTGTTTCGATGATGTTGATGATAGAGATCATCACATATCCAATTACCATACGAAACTAAACCTAATTGGATCATAAAAATAAGGGTTTGGATTTGGATATCATCAATTGAACTAATCCAGTTCAATTGATTTAAATAAGATTCAATTAGGTTCAAAAAAATCGTGCTAGCATATGATTGAGCCTAATGTTCTCCTTCAACAATCATTAAAAGTTGGCTCGACTGAGCCAAATATATTTGAGCTCACTCAGGAATCTTTACTTCATCTGACTAGAGCTTGTCCAGGTTAGAAAAAGGTTGTTTTAATTTATGAGATAAATTTGAGACAATACCTACCATTTTCCGTCACCTACTAAATCTTATCTTTTGACTTTGGTCAAATGTTGACCTTTGACACTTAGACATCTGTCCATGTGTCATGCACCCATAGGAGAGAAGATGGGGCTTTGTACTCCTACTAAAAGGAGGAAAGGGAGGGGGTGCATGCCTAGAGAGGCATGCATCCAAAGAGGATGATGCCTGGAGTCCCATACAAATGGGACTCCAGGTTGCTTCATGCTGCCTACTTAGGTGGCACCAAAGTCTTTTCTTTGACCAGTCTTAGTACCACCTAAGGAGGTTTGTGAGGGACTCTAATCTGATTAGATCAGATGATGTCATCCCATCAATCAGATTTAGATCTGATTGCATAAAGAGCCATGATTGGCCGGGATGATATGGCACTTCATGGTACAACAGGGTCTATATAAACCCTGTCTACGCCTAGGATTGAGAGTTTTTTCCTTTGCCCATGCCACATAGCCCCTCTCCCTCCTTCTCCATACCATCCTTTGATACTCTCTCTCCTCTCCATGCCCAAGAGGCTTTGGGCTCCAATTTGGTGCGATCCAAGCAAGAGAAAGGCAACAGAAAAGGAAGAAGGCAGCACTGCTGCAAGAGACAACAGTTGATCTTCAAAAGGTATTTTGAAGATCTTCAAGATTAGATCTAAATCTAATTTTTGGAGCACAGATTGAAAATAAGAAGATCTCCAGATCCAACCTATGTGGATATCGGTAGAGGTCAGGTGCTTGCGTGGCTACATCCAGAACCTCAGGCAGACATCAGGATCATCATAGGGTAATAAGATTACCCATAACAAGATATAATTAAATTAGATTTAATTTATTTATTTTTTTTATTAGATCGATAAAATTAGATCTGAAGAGTCTCAGATCTAAGAGAAAAATTTTTAAAATATCCCTCTTGATCAAATCAGATCTGAACGAACCTGATTTGGGAAACAAGATTTTTCCTTCAACTGGTATCAGAGCCAAGTTTCATAATTATTTAGATCTAATTTTAATATAATTTTAATTTAATAATTAGATAATTTTAGATATCATATTAGATGTGATTAGATCTAAAATTAGAAATTAAAAAAATTAAATAATCTAGATCTAAGATGTATGAGATGCATGACTAGACTTGGAATAGAATTGTTCTATGTATAGTCTAAGATGATCATAATTTTAATTTAATTAATTATAATTTTAGATCTATTTATTTAATATTTTATAATATCATATATATTATAATTAGATTTAAAAAATAAAAAATAAATTTATTTAATTTTGTTCATATGAGATATAATATATGCATGTTTAGATTAGTTGTAGAATAGTTCTACAAACTTATCTTGAATAAATTTAATTTGATATGATCAAATTTAAATTTTATTTTTTAGATGTTTATGAGATAATTTAAATTTAAAAATATGTATGATATGATACATGAAATGTATGCAAAACATATTTTTAGGTTAGATCAATTTTATATATGTGATATATATGTAGATCTAACTAATTTTGTAGATTCATCATGTTTCTGATTAAGGTATTCCTCTTGACCATCCGGTCATAAGAACAAAGTAGGATTTAAAGGTCCTCTCCTTCCATTCGATCGAATGTTCTTATGATGTGTAGGGATGCTGCACGTTCATCCTTAATCAAAAATCAAAAACTTATTTTCTATAAAATCCTAGATCCTGAAACCTTAGGATTTTATTTACATGTTTTATTTATGAACCCTATACTTAATTAAGAATTAAGATTATGAAATATATTAGATCTAAAATTGAGAATTTTTAGATCTAAGATATATTCATAAAATTAGGTTCAAGCTTGGGTAGCTTAATTAGGTCTAGCGGTTGATCAAACTGAATCTAGAGTCAGTTAGATGGGATCAAGAGTGCTTAAATTGACCAGCCTAAAAGAATTAAGTCTGGGTCAAGGTTAAGTCACATGAGTAATCGATCAAGTTAAGACCTAATTAGGCTCAGTGGTTAGAGTCTGGATTGTAGGCTAACCCAATTGGTTTTGGCTCAATAATTTGGTGTCTATGGTAAGTCTGGCAGATACGACCGACTAGTTTTTAATTGGGAAATACTCGACTCGAATGTGTTCTTGTTGAGTTAATGGCATATCCCTTCCACCAGTCTCACTTACCTGACCATATTTGTCAGCTCAGTCCTGATCTGAGGTGGCTAATAATCCGAGCTAACCCATGCCACTAGGTTAGTCATAATGGTTATGGCTATGTCAAGTCAAGTTTAAAGAGACCTAAATCAAATCTCCCTAAGAAAAATTAAGTCTAAGGTCTTCCACCATTATAGATGTGCGGGCCCTTTCTAAGATTGATTATTCTCGACTGATCATAGTGGTTCAGTTGCATCGAAAAGATGCAACCATATCTATTAGACATTGGATGCTACAAGCTAGAAGATGGATTTGGCTCAATTTTCAGATACGATGAGAGATCTAATTAAGAATTCAATCTATGTAAATGATGGGTTTGACTTAACTAAGGAGTAGATCAATATTCTGGACATGGTGAGATTCATGAATTAGAGACCAAGCTTGGGTGCACCATGATTAGAGAATCATTGGACAAGAATTGTTCACTCATTGGCTAACCCATCTCCAATAACTATTAGTAAGGTGATTAGTCAGTTGGTGGGACTGCACCATCCACTAGAAATCATTAATCGTGGAGATTTTTGCATCTCTATGGAGGGAGTGTAGGGATCCGAAAAAATAGTAAAAGCTAATTTGTTTAAAAATCAAATCTCTAAAAAAATTGTTCAAGTCTTAATTATAAAATCTAACTAGAAACTTTGACTCTCTACAGAAAAAGAAAAAATATCTACATCCAACCCACTAGCCCGTATCTTGGACACCCATAGACTGACAGACCCAATTATAAGGATTGGCTCCAAAACTTCAAAATCGTTTTGAATTTTGAGAAGTTAACTCATGTATTAGATCAGGATCCTTCCATCTTACCATCCCGTCCGTCCACTGAACAGAAAGCGTCTCTTGATAAATGGACGGATGAAGATAACAAGGTTAGATACTACATGTTGGGCTTGATGTCTGATAAACTTCAGCACCAACATGAAGATATCAAGACTGCCCGCCAAATATTGGCTCACCTGTAAGAGTTGTTTGGTGAACAGAGTCGTGCAACCAAATATCAGGTTACTAAATAACTATTTAAGACTAAAATGCGTGATGGACAGTCAGTCCAAGATCATTGTCTAATGATGATCAAGGACTTAAAAGAGCTTAAGAAGCTCGGAGTGAAGTTAGATAAGGATCTACAGAATGACATAATTCTGCAATCCTTGACTGATGTATATGGGCAGTTCATCATGAACTACTGTATGCATAAACTTTAGAGTACTCTGACCGAGCTAATGAAATGCTAGTTACTGCTGAGCTTTCTATGAAAGGTTCTAAAGGCTCAATACTTGCTATGGAATGGGCTTCTTCCAAAAGAAAGTCTTTTGAAAATAAGAAGAAGTCTGTGAAAAGGCAGAAGATGGAACGTGAAAAAAAAAAAGAAGATAGAGCTGAAGAAAAAGGCCACAGACAAAGGAAAGTATTTTCATTATAATACTGATGACCACTAAAAGCGAAACTATCCTATATACCTGGCCACCCTAAAGAATAAGAAGGAGACAGGTCCTTTTGGAGGTATGCTTATTATTGAATCTAACCTTACGATTTCTTCTGCATCCAGTTGGGTGCTTGACTCTTATTCTAGTGCTCATTTGTGCACTTCTATGTAGGATCTTGAGGATAGCAGGAGGCTGAGGGATGATAAGATGATCCTACACGTCAAAAATAGAGCAAGAGTTGCTGTTGTGACCGTAAAAACCTACCCTCTTTGACTACCGTCTGACTTTGATTTAGTACTTAGGGATTATTATTATGTGCCTGCTGCAAACAGAAATTTGATTTCTATTTCATGTTTAGCACAAGAAGGCTATATAATTAGTTTTCTTAAGGACTATTGTAATATTTTTTATGAAAGAAATAAAATTGCAACTAGTTTCCTTATTAACGATCTCTACCAGTTACATATTGATGTATCTATCTTTAATATCGAGCAAAATGTGAATGCTGCAAAACGACCAAGGGATAGTCCAAACAATAGGTATCTATGGCACCTAAGGCTAGGTCATACAGCAAAACATAGGGTTAACAAATTAAAGAAAATCGGGCTATTGAGTCCATTGACTTTCGAATCATATCCAATTTGTGAATCATGTCTTTATGGCAAAATGACTAAGCTTTCTTTTATGGAACATGGGAAAAGGGCCGCGGATCTACTTGCCCTAGTACATACTGATGTGTGCGGCCCATTTGATGTACCGATTAGAGGCAACTTTATCTACTTCATAATCTTTACCGATAATTTATCTCGGTATGGATATGTGTATCTTATGAGATACAAGTCTGAAGCTTTTGAAAAGTTCATGGAATTCAGGCATGAAGTAGAAAAGCAAACTGGAAAATCCATTAAGATTTTTTTGATCAAATTGAGGTGGTAAATACCTTAGTCGAAAATTTTTGGACTATCTCAAGTAAAATGATATAGTCTCTCAATGGACTCCACCTGAAACACCTCAACTTAACAGGATTTCAGAATGGAAGAATCGGACCCTATTAGATATGGTTCGATCCATAATGAGCTTCACAGACCTTCCTGATTTTCTTTAGGAACATAGTCTGTTAACTATAATATATTTACTGGGTTTCCTCTAAAATCGTTCCTAGCACACCGTATGAGATATGGCATGGTAAGAAATCAAGTCTGAGTCATCTCAGAAATTGGGGTTGTTCGGTTCATGTCAAAAGACAACAAAATCATGTCTTTATGGCAAAATGACTAAGCTTTCTTTTATGGAACATGGGAAAAGGGCCGCGGATCTACTTGCCCTAGTACATACTGATGTGTGCGGCCCATTTGATGTACCGATTAGAGGCAACTTTATCTACTTCATAATCTTTACCGATAATTTATCTCGGTATGGATATGTGTATCTTATGAGATACAAGTCTGAAGCTTTTGAAAAGTTCATGAAATTCAGGCATGAAGTAGAAAAGCAAACTGGAAAATCCATTAAGATTTTTTGATCAAATTGAGGAGGTAAATACCTTAGTCAAAAATTTTTGGACTATCTCAAGTAAAATGATATAGTCTCTCAATGGACTCCACCTGGAACACCTCAACTTAACAGAATTTCAGAATGGAAGAATCGGACCCTATTAGATATGGTTCGATCCATAATGAGCTTCACAGACCTTCCTGATTTTCTTTAGGAACATAGTCTGTTAACTATAATATATTTACTGGGTTTCCTCTAAAATCGTTCCTAGCACACCGTATGAGATATGGCATGGTAAGAAATCAAGTCTGAGTCATCTCAGAAATTGGGGTTGTTCGGTTCATGTCAAAAGACAACAAGCAGACAAATTAGACTTTAGATCCTTTAGAACTCGATTTATAGGATATCCTAAAGAGTGATTAGGATATTATTTCTACATTCCAAAAGAGCACAATGTAATTGTGAGTCAGCATGCCATCTTTCTTGAAAAATAGTTTATTCAAGATAGCGGTATTGGAAAGCAAATTAAACTCGAGGAGAAAGTCTCACAAGAGCAACGAGCTAAGGATCCTGTGGAACCAAATCAGGTTGAGCCAATACAATCACTACCTCCTCCACCTCATAGATCGGAAAGGATTTTCCATCCTCCTGAGAGGTACTTAGGTACTATCTCAGAGGATGTAGAAGAAATGTTCCTCGTAGGTAATCATGCTAGCACACGATTGAGCCTAATATTCTTCTTCAAAAATCATTAAAAGTTGTCTCGACTAAGCCAAATGTGTTTGGGCTTACTCAGAAACCTTTACTTGGTCTGACTAGAGCTTGTCTAGATCAGAAAAGGGTTGTCTTAATTTATGAGATAAATTTAAGACAACACCTGCCATTTTCCATCACCTGCTAAATCTTGTCTTTTGACTTTGGTCAAACGTTGACATTTGACACTTAGACATCTGCCCATATGTCATGCATCCATAGGAGAGAAGATGGGGCTCTGTCCCCCTACTAAAAGGAGGAAAGGGAGGGGGTGTACACCTAGGGAGACGTGCACCCAAAGAGGATGATGCCAGAGTCCCATGCAGATGGGACTCTAGGTTGCTTCATGCTCTCTACTTGGGTGGCACCAAAGACTCTTCTTTGACCAGTCTTGGTGCCACCTAAGGAGGCTTGTGAGGGACTCTAATCTAATTGGATCAGATGATGTCATCCCATCAATCAGATTTAGATCCGATTGCATAAAGAGCCATGATTGGTCGAGATGATGTGGCATTGCATGGCGCAGCAGGATCTATATAAATCCTATTTGTGTTAGATATATGTTCCCTAGAAGCCAGAATTGGCTAACACTTATAATACACTTCTAGGGGCAAAATTATAATTTTGACTAAAATGAATAAAATAGATAATTTTCTATCACATATGTGTATTTAGTGTCTGTGATACATCCTTTGAGTTAATGGTAATGATAATTCATATTTTCAAGAATTAAAAATTTAAGACATGAATAATCATTATTAACTCATAAAATGCTTCCGACCATAGGATCATCATGAGGATGGTAATTGATCCGAAAGATTGGTGTACAATCGCTTCTCTTTAGTAGATGAGTCTTGAGTCTACGGTGTGGAGACACCAGAGTGAGAGTACAGGTACTCGTTAGAGAATGAGGGCACTGAGCGTGACCACCTCGAGTAGTCATTAGGAAATCTACCTTCTCGTCAATAACTGACTCGATGCTGTAGTGGTGTGTCTGGTTCTTTGACCTGAGATGCATCGGCAGTTCACCTTGAGGTTGTTATAGTTTGACTACACCATAACTTGGTCTCCTAGCCATACGGAATTCTGAGGTGTATGTTGGCTATAGCATGTTCATTGTAGGAACTGGATAGCATCAAGATGGAATCTATCTACCTCGGTGGTAGAGGAGCAGCCCTATGATGATCATGAGAATCAAGTCCAAAAGTCCATGGCCATGGTAGAGTGAAATAATAGAAAGAGTTTCTATTTAAATTTTTACATTGGACTTGAATCGAATGATTACATCATATGACAGAGACTAGGGTTTGACGAGTTCACCTTAACCCTAATCTGATCGGAGCTCAAGATAGAAGAACTGAATCACACAGGTAGCTGCACCAAGAGGTTCGCATTCAGCTCTGATGGGTTGCCACCATATACTGCTAGGTGTCACTGGTGGATTTTGGGAGCAAATAGAATGATTTAGATGATCGATCATTCTAGCTATTCGAATCAGAAGAGTTCTGGTCCATCGAAAGAAGTTTCGATGATGTCAATGATAGAGATCATGACATATCCCATTACCATACAAAATTGAACCTAACTGGATCACACAAATAAGAGTTTGAATCTGGTGATCATCAATTGAACTAATCCAGTTCAATTGATCTGAATGAGATTCAATTAGGTTCAAGAAAATCGTGCTAGCACTCGATTGAATCTAACGTTCTTCTTTTATTATCATAAATGGTTGTCCTGACTGAGCCAAAGAAGTTTATGCTCATTCAGAGGCCTTCACCTGATCTGACTGGAGCTTGTCTAAGTCAGAAAAGATTGACTTATTTTATAAGATATTACCTACCATTTTTAGTCATCTGCCATTTCTCGAACTTTGACTTTGATCAAAAATTGACCTTTGACTGGTCAAATATTGACCATAGACACTTTGACTTCTATCCATGTGTCACGCACCTATTGGAGGGCTGGTGGGGGCTTGTCCCCCTGCAAGAACCTGGCAAGGAGGGCGCACACCAAGGCAGGACCTAGCAAGGAGGAGGGCGCACGCCACCCTTGGCGTGCGCCCAAGTTGGAGGCGCCAAGGAGTCCCTGTTGGATAGGGACTCCATCTCCTTTTTGGATTTCAATTAGAGTTCTCCTAAGAACCAACTTTGACTGGTCTTAGGCACTATCTAAGGAGGAATCCAGGGGACTCTATTCTCACCAATCAGATTTAGATCTGATCTCACAAAGAGTTATGATTGGTTGGGAAGAAGAGGAGTTGGATCATAGATAGTCTATAAATAAGACCCTGCGCCCAACTCAAGAAATAATCTAATTTGATTGAGAAAATTCTCCACACCCAAGGCTCCTCCCTCTTCCTCCTCCACGCCAACTTCTCCCTCTCCTCTCCATGCCCAAAGGTGTTTGGGTCCTTGGTTGGTGCAATTCGGATGAGAGAAAGGCGACTGAAAGCTAGAAGGCTACGCTGCTGCAAAGGACAACTGCTGATCTTCGAAAGGTGTTTTGAAGATCCTCCAGATTAGATCCAGATCTGATTTTTGGGGATGTGATAGAGAAGAAGAGGATCTCTAGATGTAGCCCAAGTGGATACCGATAGAGGCCAAGCACTTGCATGGCTAGATCCAGAACCTTCCACTGCTTACAGGATCATCAATGGGTAATAGGATTACCCTACATCAAGATAAATTTAATTTAATTTAATTTATTTAAATTTTATTTTTATTATTAGAATAATAAGGATCAGATCTAAAATATCCCAAATTTGATTAGGATCAAAGAGAAAAAATTTTAAAATATATCTCTTGATCCGATCAGATCTGAACGAATATGGTCCAAAAAATCAAATATGGTCCAAAAAATCAAAATTTTCCTTCAGTCTGCGCCTAGGATTGAGAGTTTTTTCCTTTGCCCATGCCACATAGCCCCTCTCCCTCCTTCTCCATGCCACCCTCTAATCCTCTCTCTCCTCTCCATGCCCAAGAGGCTTTGGGCTCCAGTTTGATGCGATCCAAGCAAGAGAAAGGTGACAGAAAAGGAAGAAGGCAGCACTACTGCAAGAGACAACAGTTAATCTTCAAAAGCATTTTGAAGACCTTCAAGATCAGATTCAGATCTAATTTTTAGAACACAAATTGAGAAGAAGATCTCCAAATCTTGCCTGAATGGATATCGATAGAGGTCAGGCGATTGCGTGGCTACATCCAGAACCTCAGGCAAACATCAGGATCATCATAGGGTAATAGGATTACGCATAACAAGATATAATTAAATTAAATTTGATTTATTTTATTTTATTTTTATTTTATCAGATCGATAAAATCAGATCTAATTTAGATCTAAAAATTTTTTTTTTAAAATATCCCTCTTGATCAAATCAGATCTGAATGAACCTGATCCAAAAAATAGAGTTTCAATTCTAATGCAGGTGGTGATTCTAAAGATGGGACTATTAGTATACTGGCTAATGTGAGCAATGGCTCATACTTGATTGTCTATGGAGGAGTGGTTTAATCATGTGGTGTATCTAATAGGGTGTTAACTTCTTTCATATATCCCTCTATCAAAGTCATACACTCCAAAGTGAGCCAAGCAGGTATCTAAGGGATCTGGTGCTAGAATTATGGGTGTTGCATCTTCTATAATGTCTTCTAGTGTATTTACTTCGAAGCAACTATCCATTGATGGTCCTTGGGAAGCACCAAACACATTCAGTTTCACTTTCTTATTTCCAAATGATACGTCCATGACTCCTATCCTACAATTAATGCATGCATTTGTTGTAGCTAGGAAGGGTTATCCTAAGATAATGAAAATTTGTCTTGGGAATTGCCACTTAGTTCCATGTCAAGAACCAAAAAATCAACTGAAAAATAAAACTCATCAACCTTGACCAAGATATCCTCAAACATCCCACGTGGTTCCTTAATTGATCTTCGACTAACTGTAGTATGATCGATGTGGGTTTCAATTCTCCAAATCTAAAAAGTTCATACACCAAACTAAGTAAAAGATTCACACTTGCCCCTAAGTCCAAAAGAGTTTTTTCAATATGGAAATCTCCTATAACATAGGAAATGATGGGGGCTCCTAGGTTGCATGCTGGAAAATAGAACTAGCTTGTTCAGTGAGGCATATCTTTTTTGGGATTTATGATCTAGATTTATATTTTTTGATGCATAAATTCTTCAAAAATTTAGCATAAGTAGGGACATGTTTGATTACATCAGGAAGGGGGAGATTAATTTAGACTTGCTTAAACAATTTCAACAACTCATCGAGTCTTCCTCCCTTCTTATTTGTAGGAATAGGGACTTTTAAGACATCCAAAAATGGGGCTTTAGGCAAACAAGATGATTTTGGTGCAGTTGATTCATTCTCTATTTTTAGGTCCTTCTTGTCCTTGGGTGATTCAGATTTGATTAGAGGTTTATGGTTGGTCTCATTGGTTTTACTAGTATGTTCAATGACCTTCCCACTTCTCAGAGTTATGATTGATTTGCAATGTTCAGAAAAAGCTTCTACGATATTAGAGCTCTCAATCATAAATTGCCCTCTTGGATTGCTCACAGGTTGGCTAAGTAATTTTTCTCCTTCCCTCCACTGAATGCGGTTACTAGTTGACCTATTTGGGTCTCTAGCTTAGTAATGGATTATGTGTGGGAGTTAAGGGTCTGAGTGTTGACTTCTAATCGTTCTAGTACTTTTAGAATTTTTTCCTCAAAAGCTAAGTTGTGATCAGTGGTAGACGGTTGAGGATCATTTTGAAATTGATGGTATGGTCCATGCCTATATGTTGGGTCCTGATATTGAGGTCGAGGTGCAGTAGGACCAACCACTGGTTGTCGTCTCTAGGAAAAATTTGAATGGTTTCTCCAGCCGAGGTTATAAGTGTTTAAATATGGATCGTTTCCTGATCTACGAGCTTATTGGACTTGAGCTTACTAAACCTGCTCGTGCACAAACTCAAGAAATTAAGGTACAGCTGGGCATTCACTAACAAAGTTGTTCGGACTTGCACACAATGCACAAACTTCTTGGATTGGGTTAGGAGGAATTAGGGATTGTCCAGTATTTAGAAGACGGTCTAATTTTTGGGACAGTTCATCTACCTTACTGTGGATATCCATGACATTTTTAATCTAATAAATTCCACTTCTTTTCTTTTGAAGCATGGGTTGTTCTCTAGAGATGGCAGACATGTGATGTAGAAAATTCTCACTAAGTATTTTAAAGAGCTGCCAGACTTCATCCTTACTCTTTAGCAATGAATATCCTACTATATGATGCATCAACTATTTGTCTGTGTTTTTCTGATAATCCATCATAAAAATACTGAACAAGTTGCCATTTGGAGACAGTGTGGTATGGATATTTACGAATGAGGTCTCTTAATCTTTTTCATATCTTATAAAAAAATTCTCTGTCCAATTTGAAAAAACTAGTGATGGCTTTTCTAATTTGATTTATTTTTCTAATTGAAAAGTATTTCTTGAGAAATTTTCTCTGAAGATAGTTTCAAGTTGAAATGGTTATAGAATCTATGGAGTTTAACCAATGCTTGGCTTTGTCCTTAAGTAAGAAAGAGAACAATTTCAACCTAAGGGCATCATCGGAGAAGTTTTGGATTTTTACCATTGAACAAATCTCAAAAAATTCATCCAAGTGTTTGTACGGGTCCTCATTACTAAGTCCATAGAATGATGGCAATATTTAAATAGTGCTAGACTTAATCTCATACTAGGTAGCTTCTACTGGAGGTGTGTGAATGCACAGAGAATAGGTATACGAGGATGGAGTGAAATATTCTCTCAATAGGCATAGAGGGTTAGCCTCACTAGGTGCGCCATGTTTCTAGCTCAGATAGTCCTAAGGATCTTTTCTAGTTCTTCGTCTAGCGGTTATAAGTCGGATTTTAGCAATCGTCGACCTAACATGCAACTAAAAGATCTATGTAGGACTATCCTAGTCTATTAATGATTTTTTTTTTTTAAGAAAGAAGAGAAGAAGAGGGAAAGAAAGAGATAAAAGAGTTCTAAAGAAGAAAACCTAAGAAACCCTAAAACTAAAAAGAAAAAGAAGAATTAGTTATAGTTAGATTTTAATTGCAATCAAGTTAACACATAATGGATTCTCTATCCTAAGATTATCCTAGTTCTAGATAGCTCCTAACTATTCCAAGTTAGCCTTCATGCTCTCCAAGTCGGAACTTGACCAACCAACTAGTCAGGTAAATGTAAGGTCGGTGGAAATCTTTCCATTGTTTTCCTTAGACACCAATTAAATTGATCAGATCAGCGAATGGAATTAATTATAAACTATCTTTCTTAGGACCTAGTCGTCCCACAAACCATTTGTCTAGACACCAGCTAGTAGACTAAGTTTAATCCGGTCCAACTCTTAGAGTCACTTATCCTAATAAGCTCGAAATCTTTAGGAGTCAATGTCTAATTAATTTTAGATTAAGATCTAGGTTATGCAAATGCAAGAAAGTAATTTATAGGCTAAGGAAGGATGATCAAATCTCTACCTTATCTTAGTTAATGGGTTATATCCTTAAAGTTAATTATGGAGAAACAATATAAAGAAATAAGATATCCAATCAGGTTAAAAAAAATTTTATATTTGAGCTTACGCTATTTTAGTTAAGTATCATGAAATGTCAGTAACTTTTTTTTAGGATTTATAATTTTATCTTTTTATATCTTTTTTATTTTATTTTTTATTTTATTATTTTAATTTTATAAGAAAATAAATTTAAGTGAAGTCTAAAAAGCAATAAATCACTGGGCTATAAAAAGCAGTAGATTAATCTAAACTATAGAAAATAGAAAATCCCTAAGATTAAAAAGCAGTAAATTAGTTATGCAAAATAAGATAATTATTTAATTATGTAAATAAGATAATCTAACTAGAAAGCAATAAAAAAATAAATATTAAAAAGTTTTTTTTAATTCAATTATGCCAAGTTCCTCGATAATGATGTCAAAATTTGATGCATAGTCGTTGATAGTACCAAAATTCACTCTACTCACTACGTAGGTAGGATGAGTCGAGATCGTATCCTCAAGGACCTTGGGCTATGTTGAGATTGCAAAATAAAATAAAAAAAAAAATTTTAATTTTAAAAAATAAATTATTTTAAAATTAATATAATTAGAAAATAAAGATTTTTGAAATTTTGAATTAATTTTACACTAACAGAGTTGTATTTTTTCTTTATATAGTTATAATTAATCTTAGAAAAAATATCAATTTTTCTTCGGTACGCTCCATACCCGTAGATTATGGTGCGTCTCTGGAAAGCAAAAGTTATTCCTAATATTAATGTAATGAAAAAGCATAAATAAAAGTATATAAAAAAAAGTAAATAAAGAACTCATGATAATTTAAATAAAAAACATAATTTTTATTTTATAAAAAAATATAAGAAAGTTTAGAATAATAAATCCATTCTATATTGTTATAAAATTTTTTTTCTTCTTCCGAGATTGCTAGCCTAACTGCTTATGAAGTAATTTCTTCCTCTTCCTCTATGCAAGGCTCTAAAAGAATTTTTGGGATAATTCTCAAGTCAAAAAATTTTTTATAGATGATAACAAAAAAAATTTATATAATTTTTAGATATAAAACTAAAAAAAAAATAAAAATTAAAAAAATAAATAGATAAAATTAAAAAATTAAAAATAAATAAATAAAATATAAATTTTTTGTTTAAAATATTTTTAAATATTATTTTTTTTAAAATTTCAATCCGTCTAGACCGAGCCGCGTGCCGCATTCCTTGTCGTCATGTGCTTCAAACGGTACTGCACTTCTTTCTTTATTTTGCCTTTCTGCGTTCTTGAACCAAGCCGCAAGCCACAGTTCTCTGCCTCCCCGTGTGTGCCAGAACCAGTAATTTTTCATCCTCCAGCCAATGCCCACAACTTTAGAGCATTTAATACTCTCATTAATTACTAAAATTAAAATAAATTATAAAATAAACTTTTTTTTTATATTTATATCATCCATATTCTTTATTTTTTTTTAAATTAAACTTTATATTTAAGCCTAAACTTGAACATATTAGACTTGGCATAGGATTACATTTTAATAATTAATTATTCCCATATCTAATTATAATTATTAGGACCTTTGATAATTTTCTAAAAACAAACATAAGAAGCATTAAATAATAAATAATAAAAATTAAATAGTATATATTTTAATATTTTTTATATCATATTTAATGCATTGATCAACAACCAACCTACACAACACATAGTGACCTATGCTCGATAGACGCTGTCGTCTTAATTAACAGTTTATCATTTGATCGTGGTCATGAACTATTTTAAAAACTAATTAATAAATTATTTTTTTATCGAAATTAAATAGTCCTAAGGACTTCATCACAATAGTGAAGTTCGATGGAAGATGTAAGCTTTGTGATAAAAAATACCAAAACTATATTTTATTCATTAATAAATTAATTACAATTACAATATAGCTCAATCATTAACAGACTAACGATTGGCTTTGGAACACATTTTCCAACAAGAGTTCCAATCCAATGCAACTCCTGATCATAGAGTTTCAGACAAGTATGACTCAGAGTCCCACCCCAGTAGGACTATCGATCAAAGAGTTCTAGTCTAGTGGAACTCTTGACTATAGAGTCTCAGTCCAATAGGACTCTTCATCAACCATCAGATCAGATAGGAACCTTTAATATAGGTAACCCTATAGGTTCAAACCTAAGTCGATAACATAGGAGCCAATTTCTATACTAATTGAAGTGACCATCTAGCAATGATACTTGACGTCTAGATAGGTCGAATAGTCGCAATCGTAATATTCAGAACCTACGTAAATATGGTTACCACATAATTCATTCCTTTAATCTTCGTATATAGGATGACTCAGAGTTAAACTGTCAATCCTGAAAAGTACATCCAAATAGTATCTCAAAGCAATCAGTCCTATAACCCCTCAATAAGACTATCTTAGCTAAGGATTTGCTAAATTAAAATACAATTGAACACAGCTCCCAAACTAGAGTAGTTAATCTCATCTAACTCACACACCGACTCTTCAAGTACTTGACTGTATCCAAAAATCTTCCATCATTGAATTAGAAATTCAGGTAATTCGACACCAAAGCACAGTGAGTTGCTTGAAAGTCACCATGGTGATCTCAGGTCGAAGGGATACTTATACCCATATTCCATCAGAATAAATCTTGATAGGAGAAAAGCTCCAAAGTTGGTCACGTTTAGTATAGATGTATCCCTACATCTCACTTGCATGCCATACCAGTGTCTCCATACTCCTTGGTTAAGAGAACAATCAATTTATATGGCACACAATGACTTATACTCGATAAATGTTGTCATCCTTGGTAACAACATATTATTTGATCGCAAATATATTTAAGGACTAAACGATAAATCCTCTATCGATTCTAAATTATCCTAAGAATTTCACTACAACACAGAAGTTCATTAGAAGATGAAAGAATTTATAATAAAAAATATTAAAATAATTTTTTATTTATTAATAATTCATATACAAGTATAAGAATTAGCACAACTGTCAATAGACTGATGATTGACTTTAGAATACTATTTCCAATAATCTTCCACTTGGACTAAAGCCAATTGGTGCAGTATCTAATGCCCATCTTCGACTTGAAGTCGTCAAACTCCTTCACCACAATGGCTTTAGCGAGTGGATCGGTCAGGTTCTCCTTTCCATCAATTTTTTGAAGGTCGACATCACCTCGATCCACGATCTCCTAGATCAGGTAGTAGCGGCGCAGAATATGCTTCGTTCGCTGATATGCTTTTGGTTCCTTTATCTGAGCAATGGCTCCAGAGCTGTTACAGTAGAGCAAAATTGGACCATCAAGGAAGGGTGCTACTCTAAGCTCGATGATGAATTTTCTCAATCACACCACTTCTTTGACAGCATCTGATGCAGCGACATACTCCACCTCACAAATTGAGTCAAACTCGATGAGCTACTTGGAACTTTTCTAGCAAACAGCTCTATAATTAAGGGTATACACATGCCCCAACATACTTTTACTATCATCATGATCGAACTAGAAATTAAAGTCTGTAAATCCTACAAGTCTCAAGTTTGATTCACCATAAACAAGCCACTGATCCTTGGTATTTCTTAAATACTTTAAGATGATTTTAACAACCTTCTAGTGATTCTTTCCTGGATTAGATTGGTATCTACTCACTATTCCTAGTGAGTATGCTACATCTGGTCTGGTATATATCATGGCATACATGATAGAATCCACTACCGAAGTATATAAAATTCTACTCATATGCTCTCTCTCTTGAGGTATTGTCGGACAATTCCTCTTCGAGAGAGAAATTTCATGGCCTATCGGTAGATAGCCTTTCTTGAAATTCTTCATGCTGAATCTCTTCAACATGATATCAATGTACGTGGACTAGGACAACCCGAGCAATCTTTTAGATCTATCTCTATAGATCTTCATCTCTAGGATGTAGGAAGCTTCTTCCAGATCCTTTATGAAGAACTGTGAAGATAGCTAAATCTTTATTTCTTGTAATATAAGGACATCATTTTTGATTAAAAGAATGTCATCCATATACAATACTAGGAATACAATCGCTGGACCATTAGTCCACTTATATATGTAGGGCTCTTCTCCATTCTTAACAAAGTTATACATCTTGATCGTCCTATCAAAACATATGTTTCAACTCTGAGATGCCTGCTTCAATCTATAAATGGACCTTTGAAGCTTACACACCTTAGACTCATCTGTGGATGTGAATCCTTCAGGTTATATCATATACATCTCTTCATCCAGCTCTTCATTCAGAAAAGCTGTCTTCACTTTCATCTACTAGATTTCATAGTCTAGATGGGTAGCTATCGTAAGCATAATCTGAATAAACTTGAGCATTGCCACGGGAGAAAAAATCTCGTCATAATCTATACCATAATGTTGACGATATCCCTTGGCAACCAAATGGACCTTATAGGTCTCCACCTTCCTGTCTGCATCCCTTTTTCTTTTGAAGACCCATTTATATCCTATGGATTTTACCTCTTCGAGTGGGTCAATCAATATCCATACAACATTGATCTTCATGGACTCCATTTCAAATTTCAAGGCGTCAAGCCATTTCTCAAAGTCGGATCTCTGCATTGCATCCATGTAGCTGATTGGATCCTTATAGTTTTTATCGAGTTCGATAGGATCACCATCCCAGACCAAAAAATTATAGTATCTATCCGATTGACGTGGTACTCTACCAAACCACCTTAAGAGTGTAGGTACAATAGGCTTCGGATCTAATCTAATCAAATTCAATTCAGGTTTAGCTACATATGTCGGTTCTTTCACCTACCGAACTATGAGGATTTATGATGCTCCTAAACTTTGGGAGGCCACGGGAGGAGTCAGGGGGTTGGCTCCGAAGATTTTCGAGGCTTGGTTGGTGCTTTGGAGATCTAGAACATAAGGTGAAGCAAGAAATCAAAGCTGGAGAATCAAGACTGTAGAAAAAAAAATTTTGTAGATTAGCTGGCTCAGTCTAAAACTGGATTGACTAAGTCTCAGTGCACAGGCAAAATAGAGAGATGCGCATTTAGGACTACTGGCATAACACAGAACTGGGTCGGTTTAGTTTCAGACTGAGCAGACCCGGTGGAACTTAGCCAGCTCAGTGCTGAGACTGAGTCGGCTCAGTGCACTGGCAAAGTTACGCAAGGGTCTATTTTGGGCTAGGGTCTAGGATGATCCTAGGGGTCGTAAGGCCTGATTTGAGAGATCTTAAGAGGGATAATTCATGCATGGATCGGGTCTAGATCTAGAGAATGAGAGCATGGGAGACATGGGTGTACATGGACTCGATGGGTGCTTTCATGTATTGAGTTAGCCGGGGAGTTTTTTGGTCGGGTCTAATGGCTATGTATAAATACATAGGTTGTATTAGGATTTCATTATGGTGTGGAATACAGATATTTTCTTCCTCAACTCTCTTCTTCTCTTCTCTCTAGAGTTGCCATCCTAGGGTTCTTGAAGAAAGCCTAGAGAAGGGGGCATCTCCCTTAAGCCCAAGGAGGAAGGCACCCCATCATAGATTCAGGTGGAGGATCGATGGTTTGCTACCCATAGACAACGTCATAGGTTCCTTCAGATCCATGTTAAAGATCAAGGGCTTCCGCAATATGGTATCGGGGCTTGTGATGCCAAGGATGATTGGCGTTCAAGCGATATTATGGAACATCAATTGGTATCAAGGAGAGGTGATGCCAGTTGGTGTGCTTACATTTGGTATCAGAGCCTGATGGTGCATGGAAGAGAAGGAGAAGTCGTACAAGATGAAATCAGAAATTTGCACAAGGATTCCACCGTATATCTCAAATCTACCTTATTGTTGCTATGGTTTGGCCAACCAGGAGCAGCGGGTTGAAGGTGGAGGTTGAGAGGATTAATAGGAAGGGATTTTTCTGGGATGGAAGGATTTGGTGCATGATTTATTGATCGATCTTGGTGGAAAGGTCGGTGTGTATGATGGTTACATGACGGGCAGGGAGCGCTGGAGTGCTATAGTAGCGCTTCCCTAGAGATGCAGGACTGAGAGAGGCTCGACGATGCAGTAGCCAAGGGAGGTATCTCAACAGAGAGCATCAGAATTCTCTAGAAAGATGGGTAGTGTAGGGTTGTTGAAGAGAGGTTTTCCAAGGGATAATAGTCGAAGGAAGGTTGAAGAAGCGACTATACTTCCTTCGGTGTCAGAAAGGCGGGGAAGTAGTCAGAGATGTATTCAACAGTTTGACTAGAGCATGGATTTGCGGAGCCTTAGGAGTGATGGAGATGGATGATCCATGGAGGTCCAGTAGGTCAGGGCTGGACGACTGTAGAGCGATGCAGAGATGAGTCAGGGAGCGTTAGAGTGTTGTAGGTGTGCTACCTTGGAGGCACGAGGCTGAGAGAGGCTTAGTGGTGCAGCAGTCGAGGAGTGTATCTCAGCAGATGGTGTTAGGGGCTTCTCAGGGAGATTGGGAGCAGATCTTAGGAAGAGCCAGGAGGTCTTAGAGAGCACCAGAAGGTCTCAAGCAGTCGAAAGTATGATAGATCAGATTTTTTCTACAGGAGCACCAAGAAGAGTCGTAGTTCAGATGGAGGATGGTTCTCCAGGTGCAACTGAAGCGATGGCTGGTGTAGGGGCAGAAGAGAAGGACTAGGATGAAATTTTCTATGGTTCAGTCGTTGAATTCAGAAGAGTTGGATGAGCTCTTGGGTTTTGAAGGTGCCCATGGATTGCGAAGGTATCCGAGATAGCTTCGAAGGGATCCACGGAGCATGGAGGGTTCGAAAGGGCAGCGATGGTGTTCAAGGTGCAGCAATAGGCTCAGCAGTGCAGCATTAAGTGGTTGACCTCGAGGGACTCGATGATAGAGTTAGCTTCTGCAGCATCAGATGGACTTTGGATATAGGTGGAGATCCATAGTGGTGGCTTCATAAGTGGAGAGAAAATTTGACATGAGTTCAGAGCATCGGTGATGCACAGTTCCAGATGGAGTGGCATATGTAGATGGACAGGCATAGCTCTGAGGAGATCATGTCAGGTGGTACAGCATGTGCTAGTGTAGAAATATAGTAGGTTCTCCAGGAAAGTCCAAAAAAAGTGATGCAGCTGCTAAGCAGAAGGGATCCTACAATTCCAAGATGGTGCAGAGGTGCAAGCATAGGTCTTCAGCGGTGGAGGCGGTCATCCCAAAGACCTCAAGGGTGCACAATAGCTGAAGAGGATTGACAGAGGCGATGATTGCATAAAGGGTTGTCGAGTGCACAGGGACAGCAGAAATATGTAGGAGGTCATTGTCGAGGGGTTTGCCAAGGCTTGGGGCACTAAGGTGGAGATTGTGAGGATTTGTGGTGCTCCCAAGTCTTGGAAGGCCATGGGAGGAGTCAGGGGGTTGGCTCCGAAGATTTCAGGGGCTTGGTTGATGCTTCAGAGACCTAGGATACAAGGTGGAGCGAGGAACCAAAGCTGGGGAATCAAGACTACAGAAAAAGAATTTTCTATAGGTTAGCCGACTCAGTTCAAAACTAGGTCGACTAAGTTTTAATGCACAGGCAAAATAGAGAGCTGCACGTTCGGAACTACTGGCATGGCACAGAACTGGGCCAGCTCAGTTTCAGACTAAGCCGACCTAGTGGAACTTAGCCAGCTCAATGCTGAGACTGAGCCAGCTCAGTGCGTGGGCAGAGTTACGCGAGGGTTTGTTTTGGACTAGGGTCTGGGATGATCCTAGGGGTTTTAAGGCCTAGTTTGAGAGGTCTTAAGGGGGCTAATTCATGTATGGGTCAGGTCTAGATCCAGAGGATGAGAGCATGAGAGACATGGGTGTACATGGGCTCGGTGAGTGCTTTCATGTATTGGGTTAGTCGGAGAGTTTTTTGGTTGAGCCTAATGGCTATGTATAAATACATAGGTTGTATTAGGGTTTCATTATGGTGTGGAATACAGACTTTTCTTCCTCAACTCTCTTCTTCTCTTCTCTCTAGAGTTGCCGCCTAGGGTTCTTGAAGAAGGCCTAGAGAAGCGGGGCATCTCCTCAAGGCTAAGGAGGGAGGCACCCCAGCATAGATCCAGGTGGAGGATCGATGGTTTGTTGCCTATAGAGAAAGTCACAGGTTTCTTCAAGTCCATGTTAAAGATCAGGGGCTTCCACAACATGGTATTGGAGCTTGTGATGCCAAGGATGATTGGCGTTCGAGCGATATCATGGAACATCAATTGGTTTCAGGGAAGAGGTGATGCCAGTTGGTGCGCTTACATGAACTTTCTTAAGTTCGACCTTAGGGGCATTAGTTCCTTCACCAAGGAACTCCTTTTCTAAAAAGACTATCTTAAGGCTGACAAACACCTTTGTTCATCAACTAGGTAGAAATAATACCCTTTGGTCTCTTTTGGGTATCCTCTAAAAATATTCTTGTCAGACCTAGGTTCAAGCTTGTCCGTTACTAAATATTTGATATAAGCCGGACATTCCCAAATCCTAAGGTGCGAGAGTACTGGCTTATGCCCTATCCACATCTCACATGGCATTTTGGAAACAGACTTACTCAGAATCCTATTTAAAAGGTAACAAGCCGACTCAAGTGCGTATCCCTAGAGGAAGATCAGCAGACCGACAAATTCTATCATGGATCGAACCATGTTCAATAGGATCCGAATCCTTCTTTCAAACACACCATTATGTTATGGCCAGAAGGAGTCCATTGGAAGAGAATCCTATTCTCTCCTAGATATGTCAAAAATTTGTTGGAAAGGTACTCATCCTCTTGATCATATCGAAGAATTTTAATACTCTTTTCAGTTTGCTTTTCTATGTCATTATGAAATAGTTTGAACATTTCAAACGACTCTGACTTAAGCTTCATTAAATAGACATACCTATACCTCGATAGGTCATCCGTGAAGGTTATCAAGTAGAAATATCTATCTCTAGCACTTGAGCTCATGGGTCTATATACATCAGTATGCACTAGATCCAAGAGTTCACTGGCTTGCTTATCCTTTCTAGTAAATGATGACTTGGTCATCTTATCAAGAAGATAGGACTTATAGATCGAAAGTGATTCATAATCACTAACTTCAAGAATTCTTTCTTGAGCCAACTTGTTTATTCTGTTCTTGTTGATATGACCTAGCCTAGAGTGCCAAAGATAGACTTCTGATACATCATCAAATCTAGAGCATTTACTAGAGGATTGGACAATGTTAACAAGCTATGATAGTAAGTAAATACCATTATTCAATTGTCCAATACAAACCATAACATCATTCAAAATGATATTACAAAAAAAAATTTTATTAAAAATTGACAACTGTTCTTGGCCAAAAGGCCTACAAAAATAACATTCAATAAAAAATTTAGATAGAAGTGACAATCACTAAGAATAACACTATGAGAATTGATTACAAGGTTCATGATTCTTAAAGCTAGAACTGAAACTTGTCTTCCATCTCCAACGTTTAGGAAGCTCTCGCCTTCATTAAATCTTCTACTGACCTATAAATCCTGCATCGAATTACAAATATGATAAGGACTTCTGGTATCTAATACCTAGGCAATAGTATCATATATAGACAAGTTGCAAGGTGTTATCATATAATTACCTTGCCCAGCAACAACTTGCTTCTTCTTTAGCTTATTCAGATCCAGCGAGGTAATGTACTGAGGATAGTTCCTCTCCTAATGTTCCTACTTCTTATAAAAGAAGCACTCCATCTGACTTTGGTCGGACTTGCACTTCTTGGTCTAATCCCGTGTAGACATCCTATCATATAGTTGTACCTTCTTATTCTTCTTCTTCTTCTTCTTTTTCTTTCCTTTCTCAAAGGGTCGATAACCAAAAGAAGACCCTACCACTACGTTCACTATCTCTTTGTGAGCTGGTGATCCTTCTTAAAGTTTTGCAGTAATCCTAATAAATCATGGTAGTTCACTGCAAGCTTTGTCATTCTAAAATGAGTAAGAAAGGGGAGGAAGAACTTGGGCAAAAAATTTAGGATCACATCCTTGCCGAGTTGCTCGTGCAAGAGGAAGCCCAGCTTACTCAGGCACTCAATAATCTCGATCATGTATAATACATGATCGGTGAATGATGCCATATCCCTCATCCGAGCATTAAAAATGGCATAACTAGTCTTATGCCTCTCAACATCATCAGGCATGCCAAAAGAGTCATTCAACATTTAAAGCATCTCCTGAGGCTGGACATTCTCAAACCTGCGGCTAAACTCATCATTCATCGCGGCCAGCATAATGCAATGAATGGTGGTGCGGTCATTGAGCCACTTCTGATAAGTATCTCTAACTGTCCCTCTAGCATTCGAGGCTCGTTTCTTAGATATTGGATCAATCAAAATATATAAGATTCGTTCATGCTCTAGGATGATTTTCAATTTTTGATACAAGCTATCGAAGTTGGATCCCATGAGTTTGTCATTATCCAATAATGATCAAAATGATAGGATAGTAGCCATAGCTGCATAAAAAAAAAACCAAACCTAATTAGTATATGAATTAATTATCCTAAAGAGTTGGACTCTAGTCTAAAGATCCTCTCACTATTTTATACGAACCGATAGCCGCTACCTTCAATTTGAGAAATTATTTTAATTTCTTAGTGGGTACTAGAATCTACATAAACTATCTACAAGCCCAACTTTGGTTGGTTAACCCATGTGCATCTATGGGTAGGTTCATAACCAATTATTTCTTTAAACAACTTTTAGTAATTTAATTTTGCTCCAAAAATCTAATCAATATGATTTGGCCTCCACTGAAAAGATCTAATTAGGTCCAACTATTAACATGACCATATTTGGTGCATCTGACCAACAAAAGATCAGACCTGATTTTGGCTGGCCAACCTGACCACCATTAGGACATGACCAAATCATCATATTATGAATGATAATTCCATTAGTCAATTAGAACCAGGCCTTTGGGCCTCCAATGATTATTAAACTAATAGATCCATTATCACTCAACTTAATGAGAGGCCATGATTTAGTTATCATCATAATTTTATCATTTTTAAGGACCTAATAATTTTAGAGGATTTGATTAATTAATTTTAAGAAGAGGAGAGAAAAATTAATCAGCCAATTTTGATCCTCCCACTGACTTCACCAAGTCAGATAAACAAGGATCTAATTTAAAGCTAGCATTAGGAGCACCCAAATTAGTCACTCTAATTTATCTAATTGATATGGGTGAGCCCAAATCACCCGATGATATAATCAAAATCTAATTCATCAGGATGGCCAGGTAAGTGAGATCAGTGGAAGGGATATGCCATTAACTCATCAAAGATTGAAATCAGTGTGAGTAGCTCCCAATTAAAAATCACTGGTCTGAACTGCCGAACTTACCTTAGACACCATTTAGTTCATTAGTTTCAATTTGACCAACTTGTTGGAAATAGATCTAGGGTTTTAGGGTTATATTTTGAAACTTTTTCAAAACATGCCACAAAAGAGATGAATTAATCATATTAATTCATGAATAGTATAAGAAAGAGTCCTAGATCTAAGATCCTATCATATGATTTAAGCATGAAATTAAATCAAAAATTAAAAGATTAGAAGAATACATGTTGATCATATCAACATCAAGCTACACTAGATCAGATCTAGACATGAATCAAGAAAATCAAATCATCCTTACCTTTGCAAGTTAGACTCTCTAGCTCGCTGATCCAGATCTAAGGTTGTTGCTCCAAGCCACATATGCATCCAACTTCTATAGGATGTCTACATAAGCCCTCGATTGCTGATCAGAAGTCTAATGGTTGGAAATCAGCACAGTATGCTAGTACTGCGCTGATCCTTCTTTGCTGATCGATCTGGATCTTTTTTTTTAAAATCTTGAACTATCTAATTTTTAGAAGAAAGGAAGAAGACTTGTGAATTTAAGACACCCTTCAAAAACTCACAAAAATATGAAGGAAAAGATCTAGAGGAAAAACCTAGAAGAAGAGACCTTCTTCTTCCTTGTTTCTCTCACCAAGACACTAGGTCTGTGTCTTTTCAAAACCCCATGCCCAAGGGTTTCCATACCTAGCTTTTCCCATCCCTAAAAGCCTCTCTCTCAGATGAATAAGCTTTGAAAAAATCAAACCCTAAGTCCTCTTTTATAGAGTGCTAGGATAGAGTCCTTATCTAGGTCAAATACCTAGCAAGGAATATCCAAGAAAGGCAAGACTTGGGGTGCCCAAGAGTTGGGCACCCTCTCCTTCTTTTCTACTATGGACCACCCTTGAATGGCATACAAAAAGCCCTCTTTTCCACCAAAGAAACTAGAGAAAAAAAAGGATTATGGGTGGCACAAAAAAAGGAGGAGTTTTGGTTTCTTAAAATTCTATCTCATAGAATTTAAAAACAACTCAAACTCATTCCTTGACTTGGTCTACAAAGAGTTTCCATGTAAGAAAGAAGGGAGAGGGCATTGGGACATGTGTGGGCTTCTCTTGGGCATGGAGAACTCATGCAAATCCAAAAGGGGGCATGGCGGTTGTTATGGAGCAAGGAAAGAAGTCCTAGTCACACTAGGACTTCTAATTTGACTTGGTCCAGAAGATCTTTGAATCAAATTAAATCAAAAATAATTGAACCCAATTAGAATAGGTCTTAGTCCAACTAAGAACCTAATTAAATTATATTAAATTAAATTAAATTTTAATTTAATTTCTAATCAAATTAAAGATTGGTTTGATACAAGTTCTAATTGAACTAGGACTAATTTTGTTTTGCAATTGGCTCATCCAATAAACCAATTGAACTTGATCTAATCAAGTCCAAACCAAATTTAATTAAATCATATTTAATTAAACTTAATCTCAGCCCTCTAGCTTAATCAAATTAAACTAATTAGTAATTTAATTGCTAATCATGTTGGAAATATGTCCCAAAGTCAATCGTCAAACTGTTGACGATTATGTACTTATTGTACTTATATATAAATTATTAATTAATAAAAGTTATTTTAATATTTTTCATCATAAATTCTATTATTTTCTAATGAACTCCTGTATTGTGATGAAGTTCTTAAGACTATTTAGATTCGATAAAGGAGGATTTATCATTTAGTCCTTAAATTATTTACGATCAAAAGATACGTTGTTACTTAGGATGACAATGTTTATTAAGTATAGGTCATTGTGTGCCTTATAGGTCGGTTGTCCTCGTAATCAAGGAGTGTTGAGACACTGGTATGGCATGCAAGTGAGATGTATGGGAACATCTGTACTGAATGTGACCAACTTCAGAGCTTTTCTGCTGTCAAGATTTACTCTGATGGAATGTGGGTATAACTATCCCTCCGACCTAAGATCACCATAGTAATTTTCAAGTAACTTATTGTGCTTTGATGCCAGACTACCTAAATTTTTAATTTAGTGATGGAAGGTTTTTAGGCACAGTCAAGTACTTAAGAAGTCAGTATATGTATCAAGATGGAATTGACCACTTCTGATTTCAGGAGCTATGTTCAATTGTGTTTCAATTTAGCAAAGCCTTGGCCAGAGTAGTCTTAGTGAGGAGTCATGGGACTAATTGCTTTGAGATATGACATAGATGTATTTTTTAGGATTGATAGTAAAATCTTGAATCATCTATTACACAGAGGTCATAGGGATGAATTATACGGTAACCATATTTGCGTAGGTTCTGAATATTGTGATTGCAACTATTCAACCTATCCGAACGTCGGGTATCATTGCTAGATGGTCACTTCGATTAGTACAGAAATTGATTTATGTGCTACCAACTTAGATTCGGACCTACGGAGTTACACACACTAGAAGTTCCTACCTGATCTGATAGCTGGTGAAGAGTCCCACTCGATTGAGACTCTATGGTCAACAGTCCTACTGGACTAGAACTCTTCAACCGGAAGTCCTATTAGATTGGGACACTAAGTCTCAATGTCTGGGAGTCTGTGGTCAAGAGTCCCACTGGACTGAGACTCTTTAATCAAGAGTCCCACTACTCTAAGACTCTAAGTCCTACATGTCTAGAACTCTATGATTGAGAGTTGGGACTCTACAATCATGAGTTTCATCTATTTCGGACACCGAGATCAAGAGTCTCACTGGTTTGGGACTCTGCGATCAAGAGTTTCATTTTGATGGGACTCTATTGTCCGAACACCCATCGAATTTGGACTCTAGATTGATGAGAGATTTTATTAGTGAATTTGATCGCTAATTAACTTAATTTGATTGAGTAATTATTTTTGGTTCAAGTCCAATTGAATTACGTTCAGTTGGGTTTGACCTAATTAGATCACAAGTTGACCTAATTGCCGAGGAGGTTCAAACTCTGATTTGATTAGAGGTTGGGCTTGATCAATTCCTAATTTTGTTAAGATTTAATTAAGACTAATTAACTCTAATTATGTTGGATTTAATTTAATCTAATTGGACCTAACCCATTTTGATTGGGTTGGTTCAATTGGTTGAAGTTTAAATTCAAAGACTAGTTTGACTAGTCTTCTCTTCCCATGCGCCACATATGCCCCATGCCCCATTTAAAATTCATGAGAAAAGTTCTCGTAAGTTTTCTACAAGCACAAAGGATCTCATGCCCACCTTCTCTATGCCCATTGTGGATGAGTTTTGGTTGTTATTGATTTTAGTTTGAATGAGATTCAAACTTAGATAAGAAACAACCTTTATCTTATCCATGCACCACCTCATTTTGTGCGCCCATATTTCTTCACAAGAAATGGTTCTCATGCTTCATTCTCCATGCACAAGATACTCCACACCTTCCCTTCTTATGCCATTTTTTGTTTGAATCAAATTGGTTGGCATTTGAATTCAAAACAAGTTTGAATTCAAATTGACAACCAACCCATTTTAATCCTCTCACGCGTGCTCTCCACTATTTTGGCAAAAAATAAAAGGAAGAGAATTTTGGACGTGTGATAATAGATCTGAAAAAGAAGGGGAGGACTTCCATGAGCCTCTGGGTGCATGAGAAAATATTTTAAAAAATCAAAAGAAAGGAAAACAAAGAGAGTTGGGCGCAGGGTTTTCAAGGTGCGTATGACCTAGGGTTTTAGAACCTGGGATTCGGGAGGCAATTATGTAAACTATGAGAGTCGCATGAAAATTTAGAGAGAACCTTCTCTATCTCTCTACTATGTCTACCAGCAATCTAGAGTATCTGTGAAGTCCGTAGATGGAGATCAAAGTTATTTGATCGAAATAGTCCCTGAAAGACTTTGGTGTCGAGCTAGCACACGCAAGAAGCCGATCAGGATTAGGAGCCTCATGTGGATGATCCATGGAGGCTAGACATCTATGTGGCTGCATCATGACTAGTAGACCTCCTCGACGATGATCAGATCATGGCGATTAACTACCCGCAAAAGGTATAGTGCTCAGAACACTTAGATCTAGTAAATAGTTTACTGCACTATTTTAATTTTTCAGATCTGATATGTATGCATTTATATCATGTTTAGATTCTTAGTATAGAATTTATTTTTTGATATGATCAATAATTAATTAATTAGATTAATTAATTTTTTACTATAATTTTGCTAATTTCAAAAAAGTTTTTAAAAGTAGCACTGCAAATCCTGCACTAGTTTCCTTCAAGTGGCATCAGAGCGTCAGGTTTGCTAAATATGATATGCTTACATGTTTAGATTGATAAGTTAGATTTGACCTAAATATTAATCTAATAATCTAATTTATTAGATCTAAAAATTAAAATCAAGATCGCATGGACCGCAGGTTGTCCTGTTATAGGGTTTACCCCCTATAGTGAAAAGGTTGTCCTGGTATATTACTGATCTAAATCGTTAATCATAAAATCTTAGATTTGATCTAATATTTTTTATGATCTGATTAAATTTGACTTTAATCTCATTTATAATCATAAATGCATAATTAGATAAAATTTGATTCATGATTTAGTATTATGGAGTGTATATAGTTTTCAGATTAAACTCTACAACTAGTATTATTTGTGAATTGAGTCGATTCAATTTTAAAGTGAGTCGACTCAATTAGTGAATAATACTAAGTTGTAAAGAATCTTTCAAAATTTAAAAAATATTTTCAAAATGCCAAACACTAACCCTCAGCCCATAAACTTAATTAAAAATTAAGTATGATAATTTAGTATCTAGAATTGTGAATTAAGACTCTAAGCCATTAATCATAAAATGTAGGTTATTAGATTAGTTGAATTAGGTCCATAAATTGGTTAGACCTAAGGTCAGTTAAAGAGTAGACTAATTTAGAGTATTTGATCAAATCTAATTAAATATTAATTTAGATTAGGTCAAGTACTCTATAGACTTAATTACAATAGTTATAGTTGGTCAAGTCCATGCCTTTAACGAGGACCAAATGGACTTGATTCATAACTGTATGGTTGAACCCGAAATTACTAGGTTGGTCTAATTGAAACTAATAAACCCGATGGTGTTTAAGGTAAGTCTGACAGTTTGACCAATGATTTTTAATGGGGAGCTACTCGCACTAATTTGATCTTTGACAAGTTAATGACATATCCCTTCCACTGATCTCACTTACTTGGACATCCTGGTGAGTTAGGTTTTGATTGGATCATTTGGTGATTTGGGCTCACCCATGTCAATTAGGTAAATCAGTCTAACTGATTTAGGTACTCCTAATGCCAGCTTAGATTAGATCCTTTTTCTGATCTGACTTGATAAAGTTAGTGGGAGGATCGAAATTGGCTCACTTTTCTTAAATATGTTAACTAAATCCTCTAAAATTATTAGATTCTTAAAAATAAAATAGTTATATAGATAACTAATTCATTGCCTCACATTAAGTTGAGTGATAATGGGTTCATTAATTTGATAAACACTAGAGGCCCAAAGGCATGGTGCTTATTGATTAATGAAATTATCATTTATAAAATGATGATTTGATTAAGTCTTTTCGATGGTGGTTAGATTAGCTAATCAAAATTGGGCCTGATCATTTATTGCTTAGCTAAGACCAAATGTAGTCATGTTAATGGTTAGACTGAATCAAACTTTTTTAGTGGAGGCCAAAGCCTGCTGATTAGATCTCCAGAGCAAAATTGATATTATTAAAAATTATTTAAAGAAATAATTAGTTTTGAACCTACCCATAGGTGCACATGGGTTGACCAACCAAAGTTGGTTATGTGTGTAGTCTATTTGGATTCTAGTATCCACTAAGGAATTAAAGTAATTCCTCGAATTGGAGGCAGAGGCTACCAATTCATATAAAATAATGGAAGAACCTTTAGACTAAAGTCCAAGTCTTTAGGATAATTGATTCATATACTAATTAGGTTTATTTTTCTTATTATGCAGAAATGGCCACTAACCTGTCGCTCCGGTCATTGTTAGATAATGATAAATTAATGGGATCCAACTACGATAACTAGTATCATAAGTTGAAATTCATCTTGGAGCATGAGCAAATTCTTTATATTGTAACGAATCTAGCACTTGAGGAGCCAACTCCAAATGCCAGAGGAGCAGTTCGAGACACTTATTAGAAGTGGCTCAATGACCGCACCACCATTCAGTGTATAATGCTGGAAGTAATGAATGATGAGTTCCACTGCAGATTCGAAAATGCCCAGCCGTAGGAGATGCTTCAAATGTTGAATGACTCCTTTAGCATGCCTGGCGATGTTGAAAGGGATAAAACAAGTTGTGCCATTTTCAACGCTCGAATGAGGGATGGGGCCTCAGTCACCGATCATGTATTATACATGATCGAGATGATCGAGTGCCTTAGCAAGCTGGGCTTTCTCCTGCACGAGCAGCTCAGTAAGGATATGATCCTTAATCCCTTGCCCAAGTCTTTTCTCTCCTTCCTAACTCATTTCAGAATGATAAAGCTGCAGTCAACTACCACGGCTTGTTGGGGTTGTTGCAGAACTTTGAGAAGGATCACCAACTCCACAAGGAGATGATGAATGTAGTGGGAGGGTCTTCTTTTGGTCATCGATCCTTTAAGAAAGGAAAGAAGAACAAGAAGGTACCGCCAAATGCCAGGATGATTGCACAAGGTCGGACCAAAAAGCGCAAGCTCAACCAGAGCCAAGCGGAGTGCTTCTTCTGTAAGAAGCAGGGGCACTAGAAGAAGAATTATCGTCTGTACATTGCCTTCCTAGATCTGAATAGGCCGAAGAGGAAGCAAGTGATTGCTAGGCAAGGTAATTATATGATAACACCTTGCAATTTTTCTTTATTTGATTCTACTGCCTGGGTATTAGATACTAGAAGCCCTTATCATATTTATAATTCTATACAGGACTTGCAGGTTAGTAGAAAATTTGATCAAGATGAGAGGTTTCTGAATGTTAGAGATGGAAGACAAGTTCCAATTCTAGCTTTAGGAATCAAGAACCTTGTAATCAATTCAAATAAAGTTATTCTCAATGAATGTCATTTTTGTCCAACCTTTTTATTGAACGTCATTTCTGTAGACTTTTTGGCCATGAATGATTTTGAAATATCAATAAAAAAAATTTTATAATATCATTTTGAATAGTATTATAATTTTTATTGAATAATTGAATAACGAAATATATTTACTTTCTATGCCTGTTAACGTGGTTCAATCCTTTGGTAAATGTCTGATGTCTACCTTTGGCACTGTAGGCAAGGTCATATTAATGAGAATAGAATTAACAGATTAGTTCAAGAAGAAGTTCTTGAGGTTAGTGATTGTGAATCACTTTTGACCTGTGAGTCCTGTCTTATTGGTAAGATGACTAGGTCACCTTTTATTAGAAAAGATGAATGAGCCACTGAACTCCTGAGTCTAGTACATTTGGATGTATGTGGACCCATGAGCTCAAGTGCCAGAGGTGGATACTTCTACTTCATAACCTTCACAGATGATCTATCGAGATATGGGTACATCTATTTAATGAAGCATAAGTCGGAGTCATTTGAAATATTCAAACTATTTCAAAATGAGGTAGAAAAGCAAACTAAAAAGAGTATTAAAATTTTTCGATCTAACCGAGGGGATGAGTATCTTTTAAATGAGTTTCTAACATATCTAGGGGAGAATGAAATTCTCTCTCAATGGATCCTTCCTGGAACACCACAACATAATAGTATGTTTGAAAGAAGAAATCAAACCTTATTGGACATGATTCGATCCATGATGGGGTTTGCTGGATTGCTGATCTTCCTATGGGGATATGCGCTCGAGTCAGCTTGTTACATTCTAAATAGGGTTTCGAGTAAATCTATTAATAAAACATCATATGAGATATGGACAGGGCATAAGCCAGTGTTCTCACACCTTAGGGTTTGGAGGTGTTCGGCTTAAGTCAAACATTTAATGATAGACAAGCTTGAACCTAGGTCTGATAAGTGTAGTTTTATAGGTTACCCAAAAGAAACTAAAGGATACTACTTCTACCTTGCTGATGAGCAAAAAGTGTTTGTCAGCCTTAAGGAAGTTTTTTTAGAAAAGAAGTTTCTTGGTGAAGGAACTAATGCCTTTAAGATCGAACTTGGTGAAGTACGGTAGGTGAAAGAATAGGCACAAGTTGTTGAACCTGAGCTAGATCTAATTAGATCAGACCCAGAACCCATTATAGATGCACCCTTAAGGCAATCTAGTAAAGTACCATGTCAACCAGAAAGATACTATGATTTCTTGGTCCGGAATAGGGATCCTATCGAACTCGATGAGAACGATCAGGACCCGATCACCTATATGTCTGCCATGTAGAGATCCAACTCTGAGAAATGGCTTGAGGCCATAAAATTCGAAATAGAATCCATGAAGGTCAATAATGTATGGACATTGATTGACCCACCCAAAGGGATAAAATTCATAGGGTGTAAGTGGATCTTCAAAAGAAAAAGAGGCGCAGATGGAAAGATGGAGATATATAAACCCATCTGGTTGCCAAAAGGTATCGTCAATATTATGGTATTGACTATGATGAGATATCTTTTCTTATGGTAATGCTCAAATCCATTCAGATTATGCTTGCTATCGCTGTCCATCTAGATTATGAAATCTGGCAGATGGATGTGAAAATAATTTTTCTAAATGGAGAGCTGGATGAAGAAGTGTATATGATACAGCCTAAAGGATTCACATCCACAGATGAGTCTAAGGTGTGTAAGCTTTAAAGATCCATTTATGGACTGAAGCAGACATCTCGAAGCTGGAATATATGATTTGATAGAATAATCAAAACATATGGCTTTGTTAAGAATGAAGACGAGTCCTGCATATACAAGTGGGCTAATGATCCAGCAATTGTATTCCTAGTATTGTATGTGGATGACATTCTCTTAGTCGAAAATGATATTCTTGCATTACATGGAATAAAGATCTGGCTGTCATCATAGTTCTCCATGAAAGATCTAGGAGAAGCTTTCTACATCCTAGGGATGAAGATCTATAGAGATAGATCTAAAAGATTGCTTGGATTATCCCAGTCTACGTATACTGATACTGTGCTAAAATGGTTCAGCATGGAGAATTCCAAAAAAGGCTATCTACCGATAGGCCATGAAATTTTTCTTTCAAAGAGGGATTGTCCGACAACACCTTTAGAAAGAGAGCGTATGAGTAGAATACCATATGCTTCGATAGTAGGTTCTATAATGTATGCCATGACATGTACGAGACTAGATATGGTATACTCACTAGAGATAGTGAGTAGATACCAATCTGATCCAGGGAAGAATCACTGGAAGGTTGTTAAAACCATCCTGAAGTATTTGAGAAATACTAAAGATCAGTGGCTTGTATATGATGAATCGGACTTGACACTTATGGAGTTCACGGACTCTAATTTTCAGTCTGATCATGATGATAGTAAGAGTGTGTCGGGATATATATTTATCCTTTATGGCAGGGCTGTCTGCTGAAAAAATTTCAAGCAGTACACTATGGTCGATTCAGTTTGCGAGGCGGAGTATGCCACTGCATCAGATGCTGCTAAAGAAGCGATGTAGCTGAGAAAATTCATCACCGAACTTGGAGTAGCATCCTTTTTTGATGATCCAGTTTTACTCTATTATGATAGCTCTAGAGCCATTGCTCAGACAATGGAACCTAAGGCACACCAGCAGACAAAGTATATTCTGTATCGCTTCCATCTTGTCCAAGAAATTATGGATCGAGATGATGTCGACCTTCAGAAGATTGATAGAAAGGAGAACCTAGCCGACCTATTCACTAAAGTTATTGTGGTAAAGGAGTTCAACAACTTCAAGTCGAAGATAAGTATTAGATACTATATTGATTGGCTTTAGTCCAAGTGGAAGATTATTGGGAATATGTCCCAAAGTCAATCATCAATCTGTTGACAGTTTTGCTACTTGTTATACTTGTATATAAATTATTAATTAATAAAAGTTATTTTAGTATTTTTCATCATAAATTCTATTATTTTCTAATAAACTTCTATGTTGTGATAAAGTCCTTAAGACTATCTAGATTCGACAAAGAAGGATTTATCGTTTAATCCTTAAATTATTCATGATCAAAAGATACATTGTTACTTAGGATGACAATGTTTATCAAGTATAGATTGTTGTGTGCCTTATAGGTTGATTGTCCTCATAATCAAGGAGTGTTGAGACACTGGTATGACATGCAAGTGAGATGTATGGATACATCTGCACTGAACGTGACCAACTTTAGAGTTTTTATGTTGTCAAAATTTGCTCTGATGGAATATGGGTATAACTATCCCTCCGACCTGAGATCACCACAGTGACTTCTAAGCAACTCACTATGCTTTGGTGTCAGACTATCTGAATTTTTAATTCAGTGATGGAAGATTTTTAGGCACAGTCAAGTACTTAAGGAGTCAGTGCGTGTATCAAAATGGGATTGACAACTTTTAGTTTCAGGAGCTTGTTCAATTGTGTTTCAATTTAACAAAGCCTTTGCTAGGATAGTCTTAGTGAGGGATCATGGGACTAACTGCTTTGAGACACGACATAGATGTATTTTCTAGGATTGATAGTAAAACCCTGAATCATCTATTACATAGAGGTCATAGGGATGAATTATACGATAACCATATTCGCATAGGTTCTAAATGTTATGATTACAACTATTCGATCCATCCGAATGTCGGGTACCATTGCTAGATGTCACTTTGATTAGTACAGAAATTGGTTTCTATGCTACCAGCTTTGATTCGAACCTGCGAAGTCACACACACTAGAGATTTCTATCTGATCTGATGGCTGATAAAAAGTCTCACTCGACTGAGACTCTATGGTTAAGAGTTTCACTGGATTGGGACTCTTCGATCGGGAGTCCTACTGGGTTGGGACACTGAGTCTCAATGTTTGGGAGTCTGTGGTCAAGAGTCCCACTGGACTAGGACTCTTCGACCAAGAGTCCCACTGCTCTAAGATTCTGAGTCCTACATATCTAGAACTTTATGATTGAGAATTGGGACTCTACAATCATGAGTTTCATTTGTTTCGGACACCGACATTAAGAGTCCCACTAGTTTGGGACTCTGTGATCAAGAGTTTTATTTTGATGAAACTCTATTATCCGAACATCCACCAAATTTAGACTTTGGATTGATGAGAGATTTTTAATGAATTTGATTACTAATTAACTCAATTTTATTGAGTAATTATTTTTGGTTCAAGTCCAATTGAATTGGGTTTAGTTGGGTTTGACCTGATTAGGTCATAAGTTGACCTAATCGTTGAGGAGGTTCGAACCCTGATTTGATCAGAGGTTGGACTTGATCAATTTCTAATTTTATTAAAATTTAATTAAGCCTAATTATGTTGGGTTTAATTTGATCTAATTGGACCTAACCAATTTTGATTGGGTTGGTTCAATTGGTTGAAGTTTAAGTTCAAAGACTAGTTTGACTAGTCTTCTCTTCCCATGCGCCACATATTACCCACGCCCCATTTAAAATTCATGAGAGAAGTTCTCGTAAGTTTTCTACATACACAAAGGATCTCACGCCCACCTTCACTATGCCCATTATGGATAAGTTTTGGTTGTTATTGATTTTAGTTTGAATGAGATTCAAACTTAGATAAGAAACAACCTTTATCTTATCCATGCACCACCTCATTTTATGCGCCCATATTTCTTCATGAGAAATGGTTCTCATGCTTCATTCTCCACACACACAATACTCCACACCTTTCCTTTTTATGCCATTTTTTGTTTGAATCAAATTGGTTGGCATTTGAATTCAAAACAAGTTTGAATTCAAATTGACAACCAACCCATTCTAATCCTCTCACGCGTGCTCTCCACTGTTTTTGCAAAAAATAAAAGGAAGAGAATTTTGGACATGTGATAATTGAATTGAAAAGGAAGGGGAGGACTTCTGTGAGCCTCTGGGTGCATGAGAAAATATTTTAAAAAATCAAGAGAAAGAAAAACAAAGAGAGTTGGGCGCAGGGTTTTCAAGGTGCATATGACCTAAGGTTTTAGAACCTAGGATTCGGGAAGCAATTACATGAACTACGAGAGTCGTAAGTGCACAAAACTTCAGAGAGAACCTCCTCTACCTCTCTACTACATCTACCAACAATTCGAAGCATCCATGAAGCCCATAGATGAAGATCAAAGTCATTCGATCAAAACAGCCCCTAAAAGACTCTAGTGTCGAGTTAGCACTCGCAAGGAGTCGATCATGACCAGGAGCCTTGTATGGATGATCCGTGGAGGCCAGACATTTGTCTGACTGTATCGTGACCAGTGGACCTCCTCGATAATGATCAGATCATGGCGATCTACTATCCGCACAAGGTATAGTGCTCAGAACACTTAGATTTAGTAAATAATTTACTGCACTATTTTAATTTTTTAAATCTGATATGTATGCATTTATATCATGTTTAGATCCTTAGTGTAGGATTTATTTTCTGATATGATTAGTAATTAATCAAATAGATTAATTAATTTTCCACTATAATTTTGCTAATTTCAAAAAAAAATGAAACTAGCACTGTAAACCCTGCACTGATTTCTTTCAAATCGATCCTCCTGCAATACTTGCACTAGATTAAACATCAATTATATTGATTGTTTAACCCTAGAATGATTCTTAATCATCGATCAACCATCTGATTAGATCGAGAACTCCTATGTGTGTGACTCCATAGGTTCAAATCTAAGCTGGTAGCATAGAAATAAATTTCTATACCAATCAATGTGACCATCTAGTAATGGTAACCGACAGTCGAATCGATCAAATATGTGAAGCAATATTCTTTAGAATCCATGTGGATATAGTTTTCATATAATTCATTCTCTTAACCAAAATACTCATAGGACACTTCAAAGTTTAACTGTCAATCTTGATTAGGTCATCCATATTATATTTCAAAATACCAAATCAATCTCATGGATTATCCTAGCCAAGATTTTGCTATATTAAAATATAGTGATGCATTCTTCTCCAACTCTTGGAGTGGTCAATCCCATCTTGATCACTTACTGACTTTATAAGTACTTAACTATCCTTAGAAATCTTCCATTACTGAATTAGAAATTCAGTTAGTTCGGTATCAAAGCATAGTGAGTTGCTTGCAAGCTACTGTGGTGATCTCAGGTCTAAGAAATACTTATACCTATATCCCATCAGAGCAATTCTTGATAGTAGAATGCTATGAAGTTGGTCACGTTTAGTGATGATATATCCTTATATCTAACTTGTATGTCATATCAGTGTCTCTACACTTCTTGGTTAAAAGAACAATCAACCTATATAGCATACAATGATCTATGCTCTTTAAACACTATCATTCTAATTAACGACATATCATTTGGTCATAAACTATTTAAGGACTAATCGATAAATCCTCTCTTTATCGAAACTAAATAGTTCTAAGAACTTCATTACAATAATGAAGTTCATTAGAAGATGTAGACTTTATGATAAAAATACTAAAATATTTATTTTATTTATTAATAAATTAATTATAATTATAAGATAGCTCAACCGTCAATAGACTGATGATTGGCTTTAAGATACATTTTCCAACAACTCCCACTTATCCTAAAGCCACTTTGCATAGTATCTAATACCCATCTTCGACTTGTGGTTATCGAACTTCTTTATCGCCAGGGTCTTAGAAAGGGGTCAGCTAGGTTCTTCTTTCCATCGATCTTCTGAAGGTCGATGTCATCTCGATCCACGATCTTTCAGATCAGATGGTAGCGGCATAATATGGCTTCATTCGCTGGTGTGCCTTCGGTTCCTTTGCCTGGCACCAATGCTGTCACAGTCGAGCAAAATCAGACCATTAAGGAAGGGTGCTAATCCAACCTCGATGATGAATTTTTTCAGCCACACAGCTTTCTTTGCAGCATCTGATGCTGCGATGTACTCTACCTCACAAATAGAGTCTACCACAATATGTTGCTTGAAACTCTTCTAGTCGATGGCTCCACCATTGAGGATAAAGACATAATTTGATATGCTTCTGCTATCATCATGGTCAGATTGAAGGTTGGAGTTAGAAAATTTCACAAGTTTTAGATCTGACTCACCATAATCCAATCATTGGTCTTTAGTATTTTTCAAATACTTAAGGATGGCTTTCACCACTTTTCAGTGATTCTCACATAGATTAGATTGGTATCTACTCACTACTCCTAGTGAGTATGCCACATCTGGTCTCGTACATGTTATGACGTACATGATAGATTCCACTATCGAAGCATATGCGACTCTACTCATACGCTCTCTCTCTTAAGAAGTTGTCGAATAATTCTTCTTAGAGAGAGAAATTTCATAGCCTATCAAAAGATAGCTATTTTTGAAATTTTTCATGCTGAATATTTTCAGCACCGTTTCTATGTATATAGACTAGAATAATCCAAGCATCCTCTTAGATCTATCCCTGTAGATCTTCATCTCTAGGATGTAAGATGCTTCACCCAAGTCCTTTATGGAGAATTGAGATGACAATCAAATTTTTATTTCTTATAGTGTGGGGATGTCATTTCTGATTAAGAGAATGTCATCCACGTACAAGATAAGAAATACCATTATCGGACCATTCACCTATTTCTAAATGCAAGGCTATTCTTCATTCGTAACGAAGCTATATATTTTGATCACCTTATCAAAATGCATGTTCCAACTCTGAGATGCTTGCCTTAATCCATAAATGGATTTCTAAAGCTTACACACCTTGGACTCATCTGTAGATATGAACCCCTTAGATTGTATCATATACATCTCTTTGATCAGCTATCCATTCAAAAAAGCTATCTTCACATCCATCTGTCAGATCTCATAATCCAAATAGGCAACTATCGCAAGCATTATCTAAATAAATTTGAGCATTGTCATAGGAAAGAACGTCTCGTCATAGTCAATACCATAACTTTGACAATATCCTTTGGCAACCAGACAGATTTTATAGGTCTCCACCTTTTTGTCGGTGCCTCTCTTCCTTTTGAAGTTTTATTTATACCCAATGAATTTAACCCCTTCGGGTGGATCAATCAATGTCCACACATCGTTGATCTTCATGGACTCCATCTCAGACTTTATGGCCTCAAGCTATTTCTCGAAATCAGATCTCTACATTGCATCCATATAGGTGATTGGGTCCTCATCAAGTTTGATGGAATCTCCATCCCAGACCAAGAAACCATAGTATCTATCTGGCTGATGCGGTACTCTACCAGATCACCTTAATGGTGCAAGTATATTAGACTCTAGATTTGATCTAATCAAATCCAATTCAGGTTCAGCTACTGGTGTCGGTCTTTCTATCCGTTGAACTTTATCAAGTTCAACCTTAAAGGTAGCAGTTTCTTCACTAAAGAACTTTTTTTCTAAAAGGATTATCTTAAGGCTTTCGAATACATTTTGTTCATTAGCATGGTAGAAAATATATCCTTTGCTCTCTTTTGGATATCTTATAAATATGCACTTGTCAGACCTAGATCCAAGTTTATATATGATTAACCATTTTACATAAGTCGGGCACCTCTAGACCCTAAGGCATGAAAGTGCTGGCTTACATCCTATCCATATCTCATTTAAAGTTTTAATTACAGACTTACTTGAAATCCTATTTAAAAGATAACAAGTCGATTCGAGTGCATATTTTCAGAAGGATATCGATAAGCTGACAAAATCTATCATGGATCGGACTATGTCTAATAGAATTCGATTCCTTCTTTTAGACACACCATTATGCTATAGTGTTCCTAGAGAAGTCTATTAAGAGAGAATCCTATTCTCTCCTAGATATGTTAAAGACTCACTAGAAAGGTATTCTCTTACTCGATCAGATCAAAAAATTTTAATATTCTTTCCAATTTATTTTTTTACTTTACTTCGGAATTATTTGAACATTTCAAATGAATCCGACTTGTGTTTCATCAGATATACATATCCATACCTGAACAGATCATCTGTGAAAGTAATGAAATAGAGATATCTACCTCTGGCACTAGTGCTCACAGGTCTACATACATCAGTATATACTAGACCTAAGAGCTCAGTGGCTCTTTCACCTTTTTCAGTAAAAGGTGACTCGGTCATTTTTCTAAGAAGACAAGATTCACAGATTGGAAGTGATTCATAATCACTAACTTCGAGAATTTTCTCTTGAGCCAACATGTTTATCCTATTCTTGTTGATGTGATCTAACCTACAGTGCCATAAGTAGATATCAAATACATTATCTAATCTAGGATGCTTGCTAGTGGAATAGACTATATTAACAAGTTGTAATAGCATGTATACACAATTATTCAAATGTCCAGATAATATAGTAATACCATTCAAAATGACATTACAAAATTCTTTCTCTATTAAAATTTCATAATTATCTTTGGACAAAAAGTCGATAAAAATAACATTCAAAAAGAAACTAGGACAAAAATGACAATCACTAAGAAGAATAGTATGAGAATAAAATACAAGTTTTAAAATTTCTAATGCTAGAATAGTAACTAGTCTTCTATCTCCAATATTCAAGAACATCTCACCTTACTCGAATCTTCTATTGATCTGCAACCCCTACAATAAATTACAAATAGATAAGGGTTATCGGTATCCAATACCCAGTCCGTTATATCATAAATAGAGAAATTGCAAGAAATTATCATATAAATATCTTGTACAGCAACAGCTTGCTTCTTTCTCGGTCTATTTGGATCTGAGGGGGCAATGTACTGAGGATAGTTCTTCTTCCAGCGTCCCTGCTTCTTACAAAAGAAGCATTCAGCTTGACTCTTATCAGACTTTATCTTCTTGGTCTAGCCCTACACAGATGTCCTAGCCTGAACTTGCACCTTCTTTAACTTCTTCTTCTTGTTCTTCTTCCCTTTCTTAAAGGATTGAGAGCTAAAAGATGAACCTCCCACTAAGTTCACCGACTCCTTATGGAGCTGGTGATCCTTCTCAAAGTTTTGAAGTAACCCCAATAACCCATGATAGTTAACTTTAGGCTTTGTTATTCTATAATGAGTGAGGAATAGGAGATAAAACTTGGGCAGTGAGTTCAGTATTGCATCTTTTCCTATCTATTCATGCAACGAAAAGTCGAGCTTGCTTAAACGTTTCATTATCTCAATCATGTACAGTACATGATCAGTGACTAAAGCTCCATCCCTCATCCTAGCATTAAAGATGGAACAACTAGTCTTGTGCCTCTCAATGTCATCGGGTGTGCCAAAAGGCTCCTTCAATACTTAAAGCATATCTTTTGATGGAGCTATCTTGAACCTATGACTGAACTCGTTGCTCATAGCCACCAGCATAATACAGCGCACCATGGTTTGGTCACTGAGCCGCTTCTAATAAGTATCTTTGACTGATCCATGTGTATTTGTAGCTGGCTCCTCGGGTGCTGGATCTATCAACACATATAATAAGTATCTTTGACTGACCATACTTGGTCCATCTAACCAATGAATGATTAAGCCCAACTTTGATTGGTCAACTTAACTACTATTTAGAAAGACGCAGCCAAGAAATCATATTATGAATGATAATTTTACTAGACGATAAGCACCATGCCTTTGGGCCTCCAATGATTATCCAACTAATAAACTCATTATCATCCACTTAATGGAAGGCTATAATCTAGTTATCACCATAACTATTTTATTTTAAGAATCTAATAATTTTAGAGAATTTAATTGATTTGATTTAAAGAAGAGATAAGGTCAGATGAACCAGCTTGTCATGATCCTTCCACTAGCTTTACCAAGTTAGATTAAGAGGGATCATCAATAGGTTGGTCTAGGAGCACCTAAATCAGTCACACTGATTTACCTAGCTAACATGGGTCAGCTCGAATTGTCAATTGATCTGATCAAAATATAATTTTACCAAGAAGGTCAGGTAAGTATGATCGATGGGAGGGTCTGCCAAAGCTTACCTTAGACACCATCAGAAATGGCCAGATAAGCAGATTGTCAATTAAAAACTATCGGTCTGGATTGTCAAACTTATCTTAGACACCAACTAGTTAATAGTTCATGCTAGACCGTATAGCCAAGAATCAAGTCCATCTTGATTTTCGTTAAAGATATGGACTTGACCAATTACAGCTATTGTAATTGATCTAGAGAATTCTTGACCTAATCTATAATAACTATTGATTAGATTTAGTCAATTTTCTAATTAAGTCCATTCTTTAATCTAATCTTAGGTCTAATCTAATTAATGGACCTAATTTCTACTAACCTATTAACCTAAGTGTTATGATTTGTATCCTAGGATCTTCAATTCACAATCCTAGATCCTAATCAAACAACTCTTAAATTTTAATTAAATTTTAAGCTGAGGATTAAGGTTCGGCATTTCAAAAATAATTTTTATATTTACAAAATATTTTTATAACATGGTTCTATCAATCAGTTGCATGTTTGATGTATAATCAATATGCAAATAAAATAGATATGAAACTACTTTAGATCTAATCTAAACATATTCATGTAATTGAAACTATTTCAATTCCAATCAATCATAAATCATCTTAGATCAAATCTAATATATTTATGATGATAAAAAATTAAATTAAAATATTTTTAATCAGATCATAAAATTTCTTAGATCTAATCTCAAATTTTATATTCTGAATTTTAGATCAGCATGTACTATGACAATCTTTCCACTGTAAGGGATAAATCTTATAATAGGACAATCTTATAATCAGTTAGTATAATCTAAAATATTTATTTTTATATTTAAATAAATTTAAATCTAATAAATTATAAATTAATTTAGATCATATCTAATAAATTTATGATATACATTATATCTACATGAACTAGGATAACCTCTCCACTATAAAGGATAAACCTTATAGCAGGACAATCTTATAATTAGTTTGTGTGATCTAATTTTTTAATTTTAAATTTAAATTATAGATTATAATTTAGATATAATCTAAAAATAATCTAAATATACATCATAAATCATGTAATAAAGAATCAAAGCTTTGATACCAATTAGTGAAAATAGATTTAGGATTATAGGGTTATATTTTGAAACTTTTTCAAAACATGCAGCAAAAGAGATAAATTAATCATATTAATTCATGAATATGATTAAACATGATTTAAGCATGCAATTAAATTAGAAATTAAAAGATTAGAAAAATACATATTGATCGTATCAACATCAATCTACATTAGATCAGATCTAGACATGAATCAAGGAGATCAAATCATCCTTATCTTTGCAAGTTAGACTTTCTAGCTTGCTGATCCAGAGCTAAGATTGTTGCTCTAAGCTGCACACACATCCGACCTCTACAGGATGTCCACACGAGCCCTCAATCACAGATTAGAAGTCCGATGGTTGAAAATCAGCACAGTATGCTAGTACTACGCTGATCCTTTTTTGATGGTTGATCTGGATCTTTCTTCTTTGAATCTTAGATTCTTCAATTTTCAGAAGGAAGAAAGAAGACTTGTGAATCTATGCACCTCTTAAAAACTCACAAAAAGATGAACAAAAAGATCTAGAGCAAAATCCTAGAAGAAGAATCCTTCTTCTTCCTTGTTTCTCTCACCAAGATACTAGGTTTGTGTCTTCTCAAAACCCCATGCCCAAAGGTTTTCATGCCCAGCTTTTCCCACACCTAAAAGTCTCTCTCTCAGATGAATAATCTTTGAAAAAACTAGACCCTAAGTCCTCTTTTATAGAGTGCTAGGATAGAGTCTTTGTCTAGGTCAAATATCTATCAAGGAATGTCCAAAAGAGGCAAGAATTAGGGCGCCCAACTCTTAGGCGCCCTCTCCTTCTTTTCTACCATGGACCACCCCTGGATGGCATATAAAAAGCCCTATTTTCTAGCAAAGAAACAAGAGAAAAAAAATAGGATTGTTGGTGGCCCAAAAAAAGGAGGAGATTTAATTACTTAAAATTCTATCTCATAGAATTTAAAAACAACTCAAACTCATTCTTTGACTTGGTCCACAAAGAGTTTCCATGTAAGAAAGAAGGGAGGGCTTTGGGACATGCATGGGCTTCTCTTGGGCATGGAAAACTCATGCAAAACCAAAAGGGGGCATGGAGGGTGGTGTGAAGGTTGTTATGGTGCAAGGAAAGAAGTCTTTGTCATACTAGGACTTCTAATTTGACTTGGTCCAAGAGATCTTTGAACCAAATTAAATCAAAAATAATTAAATCTAATTAGAATAGGTCTTAGTTCAACTAAAAATTTAATTAAATTAGATTTAATTCTAATTTAATTTTAATTAAATTAGAGATTGGGTTGATACAAGTCCTAATTGAACTAGAACTAGTTTTTCCTTGCAATTGGCTCATCCAATAAACCAATTGGACTTGATCCAATCAAGCCTAAATCAAATATAATTAAATTATATTTAATTAAATTTAATCTCAGCCCTCTGGCTTAATCAAATTAAGTTAATTTATAATTCAATTGCTAATTGATCATCCCATAACACTTGCACTAGGTTAAATATCAATCATATTGATTGTTTAACCCTAGAATGATTCTTAATCATCGATCAACCATCCGATCAGATTAAGAACTCTTATATGTGTGATCCCATAGATTCCAATCTAGGTCGGTAATATAGAAATAAATTTTCATACCAATCGAAGTGACCATCTAGCAATGGTATTCGATGGTCGGATAGGTCGAATGTGTGAAGCAACATTCTTTAGAACTTATGTGGATATAGTTTCTATATAATTCATTTCTTTGACCAAAATGCTCGTAGGATACCTCAAAGTTTAACTGTTAATTCAGATTAGGTAATCCATATTATATTTCAAAATACCAAATCCATCTCATGGATTATCCTGACCAAGATTTTGCTATATTGAAATATAATGATGCATTCTTCTCCAACTCTTGGAGTGGTCAATCCCATCTTGATCACTCATTGACTTGACCGTGCTTAGAAATTTTTTGTTACTAAATTAAAAATTTAGTTAGTCTGGTACTAAAGCATAGTGAGTTCCTTGTAAGCCACTGTGGTGATCTCAGGTCTAAGGGATACTTATACCTATATCCCATCAGAGCAATTTTTAACAATAGAATGCTCTGAAATTGATCACGTTCAGTGATGATGCACCCCTATATCTCACTTATATGCCATACCAGTATCTCCACACTCCTTGGTTAAGAGAACATCCAACCTATATGGTATACAATGATCTATACTCGATAAATACTATTGTCTTAATTAACAGCGTATCATTTAGTCATGAACTATTTAAGGACTAATCGATAAATTCTCTCTTTATCGAAACTAAATAGTCCTAAGGACTTCATCATAATAACGAAATTCATTAGAAGATGTAGACTTTGTGATAAAAATATCAAAATATTTATTTTATTTATTAATAGATTAATTATAATTATAAGGTAGCTCAACCATCAACAGGATGATAATTGAATTTGGAACACATTTTGTTGGAAAACATGCAGGGTTCCATGCATAGATTTTAAAACTTTTTTAAAATATAGTGCAGTGAAAGACATAGATTAAACTATTTAATCTATAACATGTATGTAAACAAATTACAAAATCCTACATCAAGAATTTATAACATGTGATGATGTAAATATAAATCTAAAATTAAATTAATCATAAATGGTATTGATCATATCAATACCTTGATCTAGAATAATTCTAGATCTAATACTAGATCGCATCTAGGTCACCAAAAGATCAGATCTCTTATGTTTACACCAGTCAAGAACTTCATGGTTGAATCCGTTGTTGCCTTTGCAGCCGCACAAGCATTCGGCCTCTATAGATGATTCACATGAATCTGCAACACAGATCGGAGGTTTATCGAACGAAGATCTGTACGAAGTGCTAGCTTCTCGCGGATCCCTTCAGATGGTTAATCAAATACATATATTTGGATCTCTTGGATACTCCAAGAGATGAAGAACATGAGGAGGAATAAGTGAGGAATCTAATACTTGGATCTCCCATAAATCAGAAAATAAAATCAAGAAAAAAACTAATCCTAAGAGAAGATAAATCTTCTCCATTAGAACATCAACGGTTGATGTCCTAAAAATATCTCTATGCTAGGACAAGAGGAGACCTCCTCTAGAATTTTTTCTAAGTTGCCAAATCTAAGATTTTTTATTTTATTCATACAAAAATTTTTATAAAAATTAGAGAAGAAGGATTCTTAAAGAAATCCTAAGAGAAGACCTTTTTTCTCTTCTCCTTCTCTTATCAGGACATGATCAGATCATGTCCAAAAAAATTAATACTATACCCCAATAACTTAGAGCACTCATACCCACACCAAAATTCTCTCTCTCTCTCTCTCTCTCAGATTCTTATCATATAAAAAATATAAATAAAATAGAAAGAAAAAAAATATAAAAGAAAAATATAAGAGAAGATAATCTTCTCTTACATTGTCTCTTCAAGACATCAACCTTTGATGTCTTAATTGAGGGCTCTTCTATAAGAATCTTGGCACCAAAAATCCTCCATGCCTTCTCCTCCTTCTCCACTAATTTTTCATGATTTTTTTAGGATTTTTCAAATCCTAAAACCATCTCAAAGGAGGCACCCTTTTTTACTGCAAGACTAGGTCAAAACCTAGTCAAAGGGTTGGACACCCCTCCCACTTATTTTTTTATGTAACCACTAATTCTCATGCACAAAACAAAGAAAAAAAGGGCCGAATAAGATAGAGAGGCATGGGTAGAGTTGGCGCACAAGGGAGGGAGGAGTTTGGGTCAAAGAAGACTCTTTCAAGTAGGAAACAATTTCTAACTTCCTTCTAGTTTTCATCAAGTCAAAAAAAATTCTCAAAAATATGAATTATGGGGCATGGAAGGCCTTCTTGGGCATGGAAATACACATAGAAAAATCAAGAATTAATTAAGATGGACATGAGATCTTAGGCACAAGAGAAAGAGAGAGAGTCTCAGTCCAACTGGGACTCCTCTTATTTGACTAGGTCAAAATTATTTTAAATCTAATTTAAATTTTATTTAAATTAGATTAAATGTAACCCAATTAAAGGTAATCCTAGTCCAACTAGAAGCATAATTAAATTAGATTAAATCAAGATTTAAATCTAATTTAAATCTTAAGTCAATCAGGTGCACCCAAGTCCTAATCAAACAAGGAATTGTTCTTCCTTACAATTGACTTATCCAATAAATCAATTGGACTTAACCTAATTAAGTCCAAACTAATTCTAATTGAATCTAGTTTAATTAGACTTGATCTCAGTCTGATTGCTCAATCAAATTGAGCCAATTAGCAATCCAATTGCTAATCAATCCTCTTGTAATACTTGCATTAGGTCAAACATTAATCGCATTGAATGTTTGACCTCAAAATTATTCTTAATCATCGATTAACCATCTGATCAGATTACAAGCTCTAATGTGTGTGACCCCATAGGTTTGAATCTAAGTTGCTAGTATAGAAACTAATTTTTGTACCAATCAAAGTTACCATCTAGCAATGGTTTCCGACGTCTGGATTGGTCGAATGTATGCAAAGCAACATTCTTAGAACCCTAGCCCATGGTTACCGTGTAATTCATCTCTTTGACCAATAATGCTCAAGATGACTTCGAGTATGCTGTTAGCACTCATACAAGTCATCGCTATTATGTCTCAAAATTTTGCAAATTTCATGACACCTCACGAGGATTATCCAGGTCTAAATTTTACTAAATTAAAACACAGCGAGTCATTCTCTTTCTGAAGTTAATCAGAAGTGATCAATCCCATCTTGACTCACATACCAACTTTACAAGTACTTGACTATACCTAGAAATCTTTCAAACCTATATTAGAAATACAGACAATCTGGTACTAAAGTATAATAAGTTGCTTCCAAGTCACCGTAGTAATCTCAGATCGGAGGGACACTTATACCCATAGATCTTAGCTAGCTACTCTTGATAGTAAAGTGCTACATTGATCACATTCAGTACAGTTGTACTCCTACATCTCATCTGGATGCCATACCAGTATCTTCACATCACTTGATTATGAGGACAACCAATGCATATGGCATATAGCAATCTACACTCGATAAGTTATCGTCCTTGTTAAGAACTTATCATTTGATCATGAACAATTTAAGAACCATCCGATAAATCCTTCTTTATCGATTGATTGTTGTTCTAAGAACTTCATCATAATTTAGGAGTTCATTTAAGGAAGATAAAACTTTTATGATGAACCAGCCAAATAACTGTTATTATTAGATAATTCATATACTAATTCCAATCATCTACCATTTAGATGATTGGCTTTAGGACACATTTTCCAATAATTCCCACTTGGACTAAAGCTAATCAGAACGATATCAAATATTCTATCTTCCACTTGAGTTCGTAGAACTCCTTAGTTTTGAGGCCTTAGCAAATAGATCAGTCAAGTTCTCTTTTTCAATCGATCTTCCAAAAGTCAACATCATCCTGATCTAATATCTAAGGTGATAGTGATGCAGAATATGCTGGTCCTTCGATTCTTTAGCCTGAGCTATGGCTCCAATGCTATGATAGGATTGAACCATCTATGGAGGGTGCCACTCCCATCCTGCTAATGAACCTCAACAACTATATAGCTTACATGGCAGCATCATATGCCACGATGTTTCTACATCATTAACTGAATAGGCTAAAGTATCCTGCTTGAAACTTTTCCAGCAGATTGCTCCTATAATTAGGGTATGAGCCAAAATTCTCATTATTGTCATCATGTTTTGACTGAAATTAAAACATCCACATGTTTTAAGTCAGTACTTCCATATTTGAGTCATCGAACCTTAGTATTTTTCAAATACTTAAGGATTGTCATATAATCTTCCAGTAGCTCTTACTTGGATCAGATTGGTATCTGCTCACTACCTCTAGTAAGTATACCATATCTGGTCACGTACACGGAGAAATAAGATGATAGCTAAACCTTTATTCTTTGCAATGTTGAGATGTCATTTTCGATTAAGAGAATTTCATCCACAAACAATACAAGGAATAACACTACAGAATATTTTGCTCAATTATAAATACAGGATTTGTCTTTGTTCATAATAAAGGCATACATTCAAAACGTATGTTCTAATTCTGAGGTAATAGTCAAACGGACTTTAAGGTCTTTACCTTTTCGTCTGCACTACTCTGATCCTTTTGAAAATTCATTCACACCCAGTGGATTTTATCACTTCAGGTGAATCATTTAGTTTCCATATATTATTGATTTTCATGGACTTCAATTTGGATCATGTGGCTCCAAGCCACTTTTTAGAGTCAGATCACTGCACTGTATCCCTATAGGTGATCGAATTCTTGTTGTTCTCATCGAGCTTAATAGGATCACCATCTCGGACCTAGATACTAAAGTATCTATCCAACTAATACGGTACTATACCAAATCTCCTTAAAGATGATATTTTAATGGGCTCTAGATTTGATCTAATCAAATCTAGTTCTGTAGGTTTACTAGATTACATTGGTTCTTTTCTACCCGTCAAACTTCTTTGAGTTCAACTTAACAAGCATCAGTTCCTTCTCTAAGAAACTTCTTTCCAAAAGGAATGCCCTACTGCTAATGAACATCTCATGTTCTTCAGTATGGTAGAATTAATCACCCTTAAATACCTATTGGACCAATATCCAAGTTTATCTATGTGCAAACCTATGACATTGGCCAACCAACCCCAAAATCGAAGGTGAAAGAGTCTAGATCTATGCCTGATCCATATCCCATATGGAGTCAATGTAACAGATTCACTCGGTATAAATTTTTAAAGTAAAACAAATAGTCAGTAAAGCATAACCCTGAAATAGGCAGACTAGTGAATCCATCGTGGATTGAACCATGTTTAACAAAGTTCAATTTTCTCCTTTTAGATACACTGTGTTTCGAAAAGAAATCCACTAAGAGAGAATCCTATTTTCTCCTAGATATGTCACAAACTTACTGGATAAGTATTCACCTCCACGATTTGATCGAAGAGTTCCAATGCCCTTTCTAGTTTGTTTTTTCTTTTTCATTATTGAATCATTCAAATATTTCAAATAATTTAGGCCAAATGCACCCATGCCCAGATAGATCATCTGTAATAAAATACTAATATCTTTCTTTTGCACTTAAGTTCATAAGTCCATATACATCACCATATATGAGACTTAGAACTTTATTAGCTCCTTCACCTTTTTCAGTAAAAGGTGACCTTGTCATCTTCCCAAGAAGATAAGATTCACAAGCTATCAATGATTCACAATCATTGATATCAAGGTTTTTCTCTCAAGCTAATCTGTTTATCCTATTCTTGTTAACATGACTAAGCTTATAATGCCAAACATAGACATCCATGACATAATCTAACTAGGGTGTGTACATTCCACTTACCTAAAATCCTTGCAACGAATTGCATAAGACCACTGGTATCTAATATCCGGGTAGTAGAATTACATAAGAAAAATTTTAAGATGTTATCATATAACGTCGTTAATAAGCAACTCTTGCTCTTTTCTTTTGTTCAGCCTGTTATGGTCAAAAAAAGCAAGACAATTCTTCTTCCTTTATTCTTTTGACTGAGTTTAGAAGACCTAGTACGAACCCATTCGTACTGCTGAACCAAATTCAACTCTCGATACTGATTATTGAAGTTGGGTCCATAAGTCTTCACTATCTAACAGTGATAGGAGCAATTAGGATTTAGCCTTACTTTGAGAAAAAAGAACAATGACCTAAGTATATGAATTATTTTAAGCTTAAAAGACTTGGACTTTAGTCTAAAGATTCTTTCATTATTTTATTGGAAGTGGTAGCCTCTACCTCCAATTCAAAAAATTACTTTAATTCTCTAGTAGGTACTAGAATCTACATAGACTGTACATGAGCCCAACTATGGTTGGTCAACTCATGTACATCTAAGGGTGGTTCATAACCAATTATTTCTCCAAACAACTTCTAGTAATTTAATTTTGCCCCAAAAATCTAATCAGTAGGCTAGGGCCTCTACTATAAGGATCCGATTAGGTCCAACTATTAACATGAGCATACTGGTGCACTAACTAATGAATGATTAAGCTCAATTATGGTTGGTCAACCTATCCACCATTAGAGAGATACATCCAAATCATCATATGATGAATAATAATTTCATTAGTCAACAAGCACCAGGCCTATGGGCCTCCAATGATTATTGAGTTAATGGACTCATTATCAAACACCTTAATGGAAGGCTATGACTCGATTATCTCCAAAACTTCATCATTTTAAGGACCTAATAATTTTAGAAGATTTAAATTATTATTGATTTAAGGATAAAAAGGACATTGACTAATTTGCTTCCACTGACTTCACCAAGTTAGGTCCTCCCACTAACTTCATAAGTCACTGATGAGGATTAGGATCAATTTTGGTCCATGGGTATCTAAATCAATCTCACTCAATGAAATCAATCTTACTGATTTTCTATGTGACATGAGTTAGCTCGAATCAATAAGCAACCTAATCAAAATCTGATTAACCACATTGATCAGATAATTGAGATCGGTGGGAGGGTCTGCCAAGGCTTGCCTTAGACACCATCAGAAATGGCCAGGTAAGTGGGCTGCCAATTAAAAACCACCGATCTGAAATGCCAGACTTACCTTAGACACTAATTAGTTTGTTAATTTTGATTTGGTCTGCCTAAAGACTCAGGCTCAACCATTGAGCCACGATCAAGTCCATTTGTTAGATATATGAACTTTGATCAACTACAACTATTGAATTAATCTAAAAAAATGATCTAATCCTAATTAACTATTAATTAGATTTGCTCAATTTTTTAACTAAGTTCATATTTAATCTAACCCTAGGTCTAATCCAGTTAATGATCTGATCAAAACTAACCCATTTAACCTTTAACCCAAGTTTTATGAAATTATCTTAGGATCTTCAAATCATAAATCTAGATCCTAAACAATCACTTAATTCTCAATTAAGTTCAAAGTTTGGATTTATTGAACCTCAGAGCTAGTTTCTGATTTTATTATTTGAAATATTTTTAAATTATAAATAATTTACATTGAATCATATTCAATACATGATTTTAGATCTAATTTATTTTATTATTTAGATCATGTCATAGGGTTTTGAATCTAGAATTTTATAGAATGTAAGTTCTCAATTTAAATTCTACAAAATAAATATGTCATACATATACATTCTAGATTCAAAATAAAAATTACATATCAACATATGCAATAAGAGGATCTAGATCTAAACACAAAATACATCATATAGACCAGATCATAAATTATTTAAAATTAGATCTAAAATTTAAAAATAAATCATAAATTATTTTAGATCTCATCTAACATATTTATGATTTAGGTTTCTTGGATCAGCACATACTAGGATAACCTTTCCACTGTAAGGGGTAAATCTTACACTAGGACAACCTTATGGCAGTATGTACAATCCTGATATTATTTAGATCTAATCTAAATAATCTAAAATAGTTTAAATATCTATTTAATTTTAGATTTAAATTAAAAAATTGAATCATAAATTTTCTTAGATCTAATCTAAATTATTCATGATTTAGATTCAAATCAGCACATACTAGGACAACCTTTTCATTATAAAGGATTAACCTTACAACAGGACAACCTTATGATAGTATGTGTGATCTTTAATTAATTTTAATTTTTAGATTTACTCTTAAGCATATATGAACATATTATAAAAGAACCTAGATGCTCTGATGCCACTATTGGAAAACATGTAGGATTTTATGCATAGATTTCAAAACTTTTTTGAAATATAGAGCAGCGGAAGACATAGATTAAACTATTTAATCTACAACATACATGTAATCAAATTACAAAATCTTACATCAAGGATCTATAACATGTTATGATGTAAATATAAATCTAAAATTAAATTAATCATAAATGGTATTGATCATATTAATACCTAGATCTAGAATAATTCTAGATCTAATCCTAGATCACATCTAGGTCACCAAGAGATCAGATCTCTTATCATTGCATCGATCGAGAACTCCATGGTTGAATCCATTGTTGTCTTTGCGCCGCATAAGCATCTGACCTCTATAAGTGATCCACACGAACCTACAATATAGATCGGATATTCGTCGAATGAAGATCTGCTCGAAGTGCTAGCTTCTCACGGATCTCTCCTAATGGTTAATTAAATACATGTTCTTCGGATCTCTTGAATACTCTAAGAGATAAAGAATATGAGAAGAAATAAGAAAAGAATTCAACCCTTGGATCTCCCATAAATCAAAAAATAAAATCAAGGAAAAAATAAATCCTAAGAGAAGATAAATCTTCTCCTTCAGGACATCAACGGTTGATATCCTGAAAACATCTCTATGCTAGGACAAGAGGAGACCTTCTCCTCTAAGATTTTTTTTAAGTTTCTAGATCTAATTTTCTTATTTTATTTATATAAAAGTTTTCATAAAAATTAGAGAAGAAGGGTTCTCAAAGAAATCCTAAAAGAAGACCTTTCTTCTCTTCTCCTTCTCTTATCAGGACATGATCAGATCATGTCCAAAAAATTAACATCATGCTCCAACAATTTGGAGCACTCATACTCATACCCAAATTATCTCTCTCTCTTAGATTTTTATTATATAAAAATTATAAATAAAATAGAAAGAAAGAAACATAAAAGAAAAATATAAGAGAAGACAATCTTCTCTTACCTTGTCTCTTCAAGACATCAACCTTTGATATCTCAATTGAGGGCTCTTCTCCAAGAATCTTGGCACTAAAAATCTTTCACACCTTCTCCTCATTCTTCTCTAATTTTTTATAATTTTTCTAGGATTTTTTACATCCTAAAACCATCACAAAGGAGGCACCCCTTTTTACTGCAAGACTAGGTCAAAATCTAGTCAAAGGGGGAACTTCTATGGGGCATCGTTGGATGCCCCTCCCACTTATTTTTTCATATAACCACTAATTCTCATGCACAAAATAAAGAAAAAAAAGGGCCAAATAAGATAGAGAGGCATGGGTAGAGTTGGCGCACAAGGGAGGGAGGAGTTTGGATCAAAGAAGACTCTTCCAAGTAGGAAACAATTTCCAACTTTCTTCAAGTTTTGACCAAGTCAAAATAAATTTCCAAAAATTGAATTATGGGGCATGGAAGGCCTTCTTGGGAGTGGGAATACACATAGAAAAATTATAAATTAATTAAGATGGGCGTGAGGTCTTAAGCGTAAGAGAAAGAGAGAGAGTCCCAGTCCAACTGGGACTCCTTTTGTTTGACTATATCAAAAATATTTTAAACCTAATTTAAATTTTATTTAAATTAGATTAAATGCAACTCAATTAAAAATAATCCTAGTCCAACTAGAAATCTAATTAAATTAGATTAAATTAAGATTTAAATCTAGTTTAAATCCTAAGTCAATTAGGTGCACCGAAGTCCTATTCAAACAAGGAATTATTCTTCCTTACGATTGGCTTATCCAATAAACCAATTGAACTTAATCCAATTAAGTCAAAACTAATTATAATTGAATCTAATTTAATTAGACTTGATCTCAGCCTGATTGTTCGATCAAATTGAGCCAACTAGGCTAATCAATCCTCTTGCAACACTTGCATTAGGTCAAACATCAATTGCATTGTAACATGATCAGGTTATAAGCTCTAATGTGTATAACCCCATAGGTTCGAACCTAAGTCGGTAGCATAGAAATCAATTTTTATATCAATCGAAGTTACCATCTAACAATGGTTTCCGACGTTCGGATAGGTCAAATGTATGTAAAGCAACATTCTTAGAATCTTGATCCATGGTTATCGTATAATTCATCTCTTTGATCAATAATGCTCAAGATAACTTTGAGTATGCTGTCAGCACTCATACAAGTCATCGCTATTATGTCTCAAAATTTTATGAATCTCATGACACCTCTCAAGGATTACCCAGGCCTAGGTTTCACTAAATTGAAATACAATGAGTCATTCTCTTTCTGAAGTTAATCAGGAGTGGTTAATCCCATCTTGACTCACACACCGATTTTATAAGTACTTGACTATACCTAGAAATCTTTCAAACCTATATTAGAAATACAGACAGTCTGGCACTAAAGTATAGTGAGTTGCATACAAATCACCATGGTGATCTTAAGTCGGAGGGACACTTATATCCATAGGTCTTAGTTAGCTACTCTTGATAGTAGAGTGCTACATTAGTCATGTTCAGTGTAGATATACTCTTACATCTTACGTGGATGATATACCAGTGTCTCTACACTACTTGGTTACGAGGACAACTAATGCATATGGCATACAGCGATCTACACTCAATAAGTTATCATCCTTGTTAATAACTTATCATTTGATCGTGAATAATTTAAGAACCATTTAATAAATTCTTTTTTATCGATTGATTGTGGTTCTAAGGATTTCATCATAATTTAGGAGTTCATTTAAGGAAGGTAGAACTTTTATGATGAACCAGCCAAATAACTATTATTATTAGATAATTCATATATTAATTCCAATCATCTACCACTTAGATGATTGGCTTTAGAACACATTTTTTAAATAACCTAATAATCTTAGGTTTGACCGCATAGCCATGAATCAAGTCCATTTAGTCCTTGTTAAAGGTATGGACTTGACTAACTATAACTAATGTAATTGAGTATAAAGAGTCCTTGACCTAATCTAAATCAATATTTGATTAGATTTAATCAATTACTCTAATTTAGTCCATTCTTTAACTAACCTTAGGTCTAATCCAATTAATGAACCTAATTCATCTAATCTAATAATCTAAATTTTATGATCAATGACTTTGGATCTTTAATTCACAATTCTAGATCCTAATACATAATCCTTAATTTTTAATTAAGTTTTTAGGCTAAGGGTTAGGGTTTGGCTTTTCAAAAATATTTTTTAAAATTTTAAAAGATTCTTTACAATCTAGCACTGGTCACCAAATGGGTCGACCCATTTTAAAAATTGGGTCAGCTCATTTCACAAATAGTATTAATTGTAGGATTTAATCTGAATCTTTGTACACTACATAAAAAAATGATGAATCAATTTATATCTAATCTAAATACATATTCATGAATACAAATTAGATTAAAGCTAATTTAATCAAATCATAAAAAATATTAAATTAGATCTAAAGTTTTATGATTAATGTTTTAGATCAGTAATGTACTAGGACAACCTTTTCACTATAAGAGATATATCTTACAGCAGGACAACCTTCAGTCCATGCGATCATGATTTTATTTTTAGATTTAAAAATTAGATTATTATTTAGATCTAATATAAAAAATAATATAAATATATATATACATCATATTAAATAATCTAGATGCTCTGATACCATTGATGGTGTGCATGCAGGATTTCTAGCTTTACTTTTGAAACTTTTTTAAAAATAAAATATAATAAAATTAAAAATTAATTTAATTAATTTATAAAGAGATATAGATCTAATCTAAAAATTTTATATTATCATAATCTAATATGATATGCATACATAAAAATTTAAAAATAAAAATAATCAATAGTAGCAGTAAAACTATTTTACTGATCTATGTGTTTAGAACATGTTACCTTTGCACGGGTAGTCAATCTCCACAACTAAATCACCATCAGGAAGATCTGATCATTACCACTAGGAAGATTTGATCATCGTGATACAGCCATACATGTGTCTGGCCTCCATGGATGGTCCATATAAGGTCCTGATCCCGATTGGCTCCTCTCGAGTGCTAGCTCGATGTAGGATTATTCGATGGCTGATGCTAATCAAACTCATTCGATCTCCCTTCACCAATTCTTTAGATGCTCCAAATCAGTAGCAGAGGTAGAGAAGAGGTTGAGGAGGATCTTTCAAAAATTTCGTGAAGATCTGATGCTTAGATCTTATGAAATCGCAGCACAAACCCTAGATCAGAATTCTATGGCAGCAATCTAAAAACTTGCGCCAGTCTCTAATTTTTTTTCTCTCAAAATTTTTCTTTGATTTTTCTCACACAAGGAGAGGGTTCATGCATGGAGAGGAAGCCTTTTCTCAGATTGGCCATGTCCTAAAAAATCTCCATGATTTTTTTTGTGCAAAACCAAGGGAGGCGTGGAGGGATAGATGAGATAAGGAGTTGGTTCATTCAAACTCAAACTCTTATTTGAATTTGAATGCAACCAATCTCCTCTTATCCAATAGGGGCATGGGAAGGAAGGAATGCAAGCCCTCTCTTGCATGGGAAATCATTCACAAGAAACTTTTTCTCATGGAGAATGAGATGGTGCAGGTCAAAGGGTCAAAGTCTAGGGAGAAGACTAGTCAAACTAGTCTTAATAAACCTTATCCAATTAGACCAACCCAAACTAATTTGTTTAGGCCTAATTAGACTAGATTAAATCCAACTCATTTAGATTTAATTAGGCTCAGTTAAATTCTAATCAAATTAGACATTAATTAATCCCAACCCCTGATTAAATCAAAGATCAAACCTCCTCGACGATTAGGTCATCTCATAACCTTATCGGGTCAAATCCAACTGAATCTAATTTAATTAAACTTGATTCAAAATTTATTACTTAATCAAATTAAGTTAATTAGTAATTAAATTATTAATTAAATTTTTTAAAATATAATATCCAAATTTAGTGGATGTCCGGGTAATAGAGTCCCATCAAAATGAAACTCTTTATCCAAGAGTCCCAAATCAATGGAACTCTTGACCTTTGTGTCCCAAATGAATGAAACTCATGATTACAGAGTTTTAGACTAGTGAGACTCTCAATCATAAAGTCCCAGACAAGTAGGACTCAGAGTTTCAAAGCAATAGAACTCTTGGTCAAAGAGTCTCAGTCCAGTGGGACTCTTGACCATAGAGTTCCAATCCAATGGAACTCCTGATCACAAAGTCCCATATAAGCAAAACTTAGAGTTTCATCCCAGTAGGACTCTCGATCAAAGAGTTTTAGTCCAGTGAGGCTCTTGACTATAGAGTCTCAGTGTAGTGAGACTCTTCATCAGCCATCAAATCAGGTAGAAATTTTTAATGTGTGTGACCCTACAGGTTTGAACCTAAGTCAGTAGCATAGGAATCAATTTCTATACTAATCGAAGTGACTATCTAGCAATGGTACCAGACGTCCAGATAGGTCGAATAGTTATAATCATAATATTTAGAACCTATGTGAATATGGTTACCACATAATTCATCCCTTTGATCTCTATGTATAGGATGACTCTGAGTTAAACTATCAACTCTGAAAAGTACATCCAAATTATGTCTCAAAGTAATAAGTCCTGTGACCCCTCACTAGGACTATCCTGGCCAAGAATTTGCTAAATTAAAATACAATGGAACACAGCTCCTAAACTAGAGTGGTCAATCCTATTTTGACTCATACACCGACTCTTCAAGTACTTGACCGTGCCCAAAAATTTTTCATCACTAAATTAAAAATTCAGATAGTTCGATACCAAAGTACAGTGAGTTATTTGAAAGTCACCATGGTGATCTCAGATCGGAGGATCACTTATACTCATATTCCATCAGAATAAATCTTGATAGCAGAAAAGCTCTAAAGTTGGTCATGTTCAATGCAAATGTATCTCTATATTTCACCTGCATGCCGTACCAGTATCTCCATACTCCTTGGTTAAGAGGACAACCAACCTATATGGCACACAATGATTTATACTCGATAAACGTTGTTGTCCTTGGTAACAATATATCATTTGATCACGAACATGTTTAAGGACTAAGCAATAAATCCTTTTTTGTTAATTCTAAATAGTCCTAAAGACTTCACCACAACATAGGAGTTTATTAAAATATGAAAAAATTTATGATAAAAAATATCAAAATATTTTTTTATTTATTAATAATTCATATATAAGTACTGTAGGTAGCGTGATGCTTCCAAGCCTTGGGAGGCCATGGGTAGAGCCAGGGTGAGGACTCCGGAGAGGTTAGGATAGGTATGGTCCTAGGGCTAGGACAAGAGTTATCATAGGGTGGAGGTGGCATATAGTTCTTCATGGGCTTGAGGTTCAGGTGTTGAGGGCCTCAAGGGGCTTGATTGGTGCTTCGAAGATCTGAGACACAAGGTGGAGCAAGAAACCAAAGTCAGAGCTTGAAGGTTATAGAAAAAAATTTTCTGCAGGTTAGCCGACTCAGTCCAAAATAGGATCGGCTAAGTTTCAGAGCATAGTTCAAATAGAGAGCTATGCATTTGGGATTGCTGGCATAGCATAGAACTGGGTCGGCTCAGTTTTAGATTGAGCCAACCCAGTGGAACTTAGTCGACTTAGTGCTGAGACTGAGTCAGCTCAGTGCACGGACAGAGTTACGTGAGGGTCTATTTTGGGCTAGGATCTGGGTTGATCCTAGGGATCTTAAGGCCTAATTCAAGAGATCTTAAGGGGGCTAATTCATGTATGAGTTGGGTTAGCTTAGGGGAGTTTTTGAACTGGGGTTTATAAGCATTCATGTGAAAACTCTAGGGTATATAAACCAGGATATTGTAACTTTTACAATAAAGTTGGAATACAATTAAGCTTTTCTCCCTAACTCTCTTCTCTCTTCTCTCTAATTTCAACACTAAAACCCTAGCTTCTCTCATCTTTCTTAGATCTTCTTCAGTTTGCTGGATTAGCACCCAGGTTCATGCAAGAGATCGAATCTATGGCTGTGGCTTCGAGCAGCCGTAGGAATAATAATTGATTTTAGAGCTTGATTGAGCATAGAGGAGGAAGAAGATCGATTTTCAGCAGAGATCAGCAGCGAGATTTAGATCAAAAGGCTCTCTCTAGGCTTCGTGAAGAAGGAAGAGATCATAGGGCTGCTGTCCACCATTCTTAGTCAAGGTATTTCTCAGATCTACCTGTTTGTTGTTATTTGATTTGGATTGATCATGGAGAATAGCGGGTTGAAGGTAGGATTAGAGAAGTTTGATGAAAAGAAAAGTTTCACGATATAGATGGTAAGGATGGAGAATCTGTTGGTTCAGACTGGATTCGACCTTGAAAGATAGACCGGAGGAGATGATAGATAAGGAGTGGGTATCCTTGGAGAAAAGGGCATATGCCATGATTAGGACTTTTTGGCGGATGAGATTTTGTATGGTATGTTGGAAGAGAGAACATCCAAGAAATTATGGTCGAGATTACAGCAGTTGTACATGGAAAAGAACATGTGCAACAAGTTGATGCTAAAGAAGCAACTGTACAGCCTTCAGATGCAGGAGGGTGAGGATGTTACGGGGCATATTCAGTGGTTCGATCGGATGAGAATGGACTTGCTCAATATAGGGATGGATTTAGAAGAGGAGGACAAGAGTCTATTATTGTTGTATTCGCTACCTGGGAGCTTCGATCCATTGGTGACAACTTTGCTGTATGGTAAGGAGACACTGGTGTACGAGGAGATCGTATCAGTGCTCAGGTCCAATGAGCAACGAAAATGAATGATGAAGAGGGAGGTCTTCTAGGAGAGTCTTATAGTTTTAGAGAAGCATAGAAAAGAAAAGCAAAAGGATGAACAGAGGGGCAGCAAGGGGTCCAAGAGATGCTTCAAGTGCAGAGAAGTAAGGCACTTTAAGTGGGAGTATCCACTTTGAAAGAAGTGCAAGAAAGGAGAAAGCTCGGATTCCATCAGTACAGTCATTAAAAGTGAAGATTCGGATGAAATCTTGGTGGTCTCAGAGGAGCCCACAGGGTACGGTGTATCTGAGAGAATTTTGGATAGGTCTGCGAAGTGCAGAGAGTTCGAAGGGGTAGCGATGGTGTTCAAGGTATAGCAGTAGGCCTAGCAGTGCAGCATTGGATGGTTGGCCTTGGAGGACTCGGAGACAGAGTCAGTTTCTACAGCATCAGAAGGACTTCAGCTCTAGGTGGAGCACCGGGCAGAGGTGGCTTCACGGGTGGAGAAAGCTGTGACACGAGTTCAGTGTAAAGGGGTGCAGAGGGAGGACCTATATCCCAGCACTAGTGCTGGGGCTGTACAGATCCAGGTGGAGAGGATTGTGCAGGAAGACAGGCATGGCTCTGAGGGGATAGTGTCAGGTGGAGCATAAGAATATGCGGCGAGTGTCAGTAAAGGAATGTTGCATGATCTCCAGGAAAGTCCAGGACAAGTGATGCAGCTGCCAAGTAGAAGGATATCTACAACTCCAAAGATGGTGCAGAGGAACAAATCAAGAACTTCAGCAATGGAGGTGGTCATCCCGAAGGTCTCAAAGGAAGCTCAGTAGCTGAAAAAGAATGACAGTGGCAAGGTGAGCACGAGAGGCTATCAGGATATGTAGGGATAATAAGATCGTGCAGGAGGATGTTGCCAGGTGTGCCAAGGCTTGGACGCACCAAGATGGAGATTATAAGTGGTGTGGTGCTCCCAAGCCTTAGGAGGCCACGGGCGGAGCTAGGGTGAGGGCTCCGAGAAGGCTAGGATAGGTGTGGTCCTAGGGCTAGGATAGGAGTTGTCCTAGGATGAAGGCGGCATGTAGCTCTTCACGGGCTTGAGGTTTAAGTATTGAGGGCCTCAAGAGGCTTGGTTAGTGCTTTAGAGATCTGGGACATAAGATGGAGTAAGGAACCAAAGCCGGAGCTTGAAGACTGCAGAAAAAGGATTTTCTGTAGGTTAGCTGGCTCAGTCCAAAACTGAATTGGCTAAGTCTCAGAGTACAGGTAAAATAGAGAGCTGCGTGTTCGGGATTGCTGGCACAGCACAGGATTGGGTTGGCTTAGTTTCAGACTGAGCCAACCCAGTGGAACTTAGCCAGCTCAGTGCGCGAGTAGAGTTACGTGAGGGTCTATTTTGGGCTAGGGTCTGGGTTGATCTTAGGGATCTTAAGGTCTGGTTCAAGAGGTCTTAAGGGGGCTAATTCATGTATGAGTTGGGTTAGCCTAGGGAAGTTTTTGAGCTGGGGTTTATAAAGATTCATGTGGAAACTCTAGGGTATATAAATCAGGATATTATAACTTTCACAATAAGGTTGGAATACAATTGAGCTTTTCTTCCTAACTCTCTTCTCTTTTCTCTCTGGTTCCAACATCAAAATCCTAGCTTCTCTTATCTTTCTTAGATCTTCTTCAGTTTGTTGGATTAACATTTAGGTTCATGCAAGAGATCGGATCTACGACTGTGGCTCTCAGCAGTCGTAGGAACAACAAGTACAAGAATTAGCACAACTATCAACAGGTTGATGATTGACTTTGGGATACTATTCCTAATACAATGCATCTCTAGTGAAGCCGACTAAGGGTGTAGAGATTTTTCTCAGTCGATCAATCGGTAGTCACATTTGGGAGAAAGTCGAAAAAAAAAGAACATCGGTTGAACTTTCATTATGTACAAGAATCATTTTTACATCATAATTTGCTATCGTTGTCGAAACAACGACAACATTATTATGAAAAGTTTGAATTTTCTATACATCATCATTCAAAAAAAATTACATTATCTTCCTATCACTTTTTGGTTGATTCTTCTTCGAAAGTTTCCCCCCAGTCCCTCGATTGTCTGAAAATCATATTAATGATTTCTGTCATTGGTTGGTTATCATGTGGTTCCTTAGGTTGGTGTTAAGGTTGTCGATTAGCAGGAGATTGAGTTAGAGAATCGCACTGATATTTGCCAAGAAAGCCTCGATAAATTAGGGCTTCGGTTTCATCCCTAAGTTGGATGCACTACTTGGTGTCATGATTATGATCATGATGAAACCGACAGTACTTCTTTCTGTCCTGATTTTTTAATTGTGCTTGCATTAGCAGGGGATGTCAAAGATAGTCTGCTCCTTTGATTTCCATCAGAATTTATGCTCGAGGAGCAATCAGTGGAGTGTAGGAGTCATATTTAGTATCGTATTTATTCGATCTTGGACTCCGTCAGGTGAAGGAAAATCCTGATTTTTCGAATCAGGTTCGTTCAAATCTGATTGGATCAAGAGGCATATTTCAAAAATTTTCTCTTAGATGCAAATCACATCTGACATTTTTCAAATCTAATTTTATGATCTGATAAATAAGAAAATTAAATTAAATTAAATCTAAATTAGTTTTACCTTGATATGGGTAATCCGATTATCCGTTGATGATTTTGCTGATTGTCTGAGGTTCTAGATCTAGCCATGCAAGTGCCTGGCCTCTACCAGTATCCACTCAGACTGGATTTGGAGATCTTCTTCTTCTTTATCATGTCTCCAAAAATCAGATCTGGATCTGATTTGGAGGATCTTCGAAACTCCTTTCGAAGATCTACTGTCGTCTCTGCAGTAGTGCTACCTTCTACCTTTCTTGTCAGTCTTTTCTTGTCTGAATTGCACTAATCTGAAGGCCCAACTTCTTTGGACGTGGAGAGGAGAGAGAGGATAAGAAAGATGGCATGGAGGAGAGAGAGGGGTAGCCTTGGGGCATGGCTAAGAAAAGTTCTATGAAAGTTGGGCGTAGACGGGTCTTTATATAGACCCTCCTGCACCATGCAGTGCCACATCACCCCGATCACGTTGCTTCGTTTAATCAGATCTAAATCTGATTGGTGGGATGACATCACCTGATCCAATCAGATGAGAGACCCATAGATTTATCCTAAGGTGGTGCCTAAGGCTGGTCAAAGTCTATAGATGAGGGTCACTTAGTTTGAATCCAAGAAGCAACCTAGAGTCCCATCCGTATGGGACTCTAGGCATCCCTATCCATGGGCGCATGCCATCCTAAGCGTGCGCCCCCTCCTTTCCAATTTTTAGTGAGGGGACAAGCTCCTATCTGATCTTCAATAAGTGCATGACATATGGACAGATGTCTAAGGATCAAAGGTCAATGTTTGATCAAGTCAAAGGACAAAAATTAGTAGGTGATGAAAAATGGTAGGTGTTGTCTCAAATTTATTTCATAAATTAAGACAACCCTTTTCTGACTTGGACAAGCTCCAGTCAGACCAGGTAAAGGTACCTGAGTGAGCACAAACTTATTTGGCTCAGTCGAGATAACTTTTAATGATAGAAAAAGAAGAATTTTAGGTTCAATCATATGCTAGCACGATTTTCTTGAACCTAATTGAATCTAATTCAAATTAATTGAACTGGGTTAGTCCAATTGATGATATCTAGATCCAAACTCTTGTTTGTGTGATTCAGTTAGGTTCAGTTCTATATGATAATGGGATATGTAGTGATTTCCATCATCAACATCATCGAAACTCCTTTCGATGGATCAAAACTCTTCTGATTCAGACAACTAGAATGATCGATCATCTAAATCCTTCTAATTGCTCCCAAAATCCACCAGTGACACCTAGTAGTATATGGTGGTAACCCATTAAAACTGAAAATGAACCTCTCGGTGCAGCTACTTGTGTGATTAAGTTCTTCTATCTTGAGCTCCGATCAGTTTAGGGTTAAGGTGAACTCGTCAAACCCTAATTTCTATCATATGATTTAATCATTTGATTCAAGTCCGATGTGAAAACCTTAATAGAAACTCTTTCTATTATTTCACTCTCTACCATGGTCATGGGCTTATGGACTTGATTCTCATGATCATCATAGGGCTGCTCCTCATCCACTGAGGTAGATAGATTCCATCTTGGTGCAATCCAATTTCTACAATGAACATGCCATAGCCAACATACACCTCAGGGTTCCGAATGGCTAGGAGACCGAGTCATGGTATAGTCAAACTATAATATCCTCAAGGTGAACTGTCGATGCATCTCAGGTTAAAGAACCAGACACACCACTGCAGCTTCAAGTCAGTCATCGATGAGAAGGTAGACTTCCTTATGACTACTCGAGATGGTCACGCTCAGTGCCCTCGTTCTCTAATGAGTACCTGTACTCTCGCTCCGGTGTCTCTAGTGATTGTACACTAACCTTTCGGATCAATCATCATCCTTATGATGATCCTACGATCATGAGCATTTTATAAGTTAATAATGAAAATTCTTGTCTTAAATTTTCAACTTCTGAAAATAAGAATTATCATTACCATTAACTCAAAGATGTATCATAGACACTAAATACACATATGTGATAGAAAATAATCTATTTTATTATTTATAGTCAAAATTATAATTTTGCCTCTAGAAGTGTATTACAAGTGTCAGCCAATTCTAGCTTCTAGAGCACACATATTTAACATCAGTGTGGTGAAGCTCTTTTGTTGGTCGATTGCCGACTTGATTCAATAGAAGCTCCACTTTTTTTCTGCATTTTTTTTGATTTTTTCCTTCAGATTGGTGCTGGTCAGTAGCACCTTCGTCTGCGCGGATGTATCTGAACACGTGCTCTAAAATTTCAGCATATATTCGAGGATAGTTTTTGTCTAGAGAATAAGTAAACCTAGATCTCCTCAAACCTCTCTTCATGACCGAAATGGCCATATCTTCGTTGAGATCCTTGATCTCGAGTGTGGCGATGTTGAAACGTACCATGAAGTTTTATAATATTTCTCCTTTATTTTATTTTATGGAGAACAGACTATCGGAGGTTCGCGGCATCCTTCGGCTAGTGCTGAAGTGGGCCATGAATGAATCTTCTAGCTGCTCAAAGAAGTGTATGCTCTCTGATTGGAGCCCAGAATACTAGCTTGAGTAGCCTTCCGAATGATTGCCGAAAAGCCTTTGCATAAGAAGGCATCGGAAGCCCCTTTAATCATCATGAGAGTTTTGTAACTTTCTAGATGATCGACTGGATTTACGGAGCCATCATACGGCTCCATCTGTGGCATCTTGAACTGAGATAGAATCGGCTCATCCATTATGCATTGAGAAAATGGGGGATTATTTGGATGCTGAGGTCGCTTGGACCCCCCGATTGTCTCCCATAATCGGGCGAGTTGACAGTCAATTTTTTTGAGCTTGCATTCATAGCTGTCGAGCCGCTATTGTTGTGAGAATTCAGGGGTGGAACCTCTTGAAGAGCTTGAGAATTGGAAAGTCGATGGAAGACGTGATCTCTTCCCTTTCTTAATATTGTGTCGAAAAGAAGGAGAGGCAAACTGCCATGTGTGGCGGGTTGCATGATGAGAGTGCCAGGAAGGTAATAGTTCAACACGACGAAAAGGCCACACTGATCATCATTTCGATGAGGGGGACAAGGATCATCGAGGAGCACGGCGACTATACTTAAACAGCACTATATGTGCCGCCGACTCCTCTACCATCGGTTGTTATTGCTGTTGGAGGCTATGCACTTTCTCTATTAAGACCTTCATTTGCTACATTAATGTAGCGAGTTGCTGAGTTTGAGTATCTACCATAATGGTCGGATGCGAAGAGCTGGACTTTGCCATTGAAGGTGGAGGAGGGAGATCTTCCCGACGAGAAGATTGTTTGGTGGAGTCGATGGAGTTTTGGGCTTGTGTTTTTGCCATTATTATTGTTCTTTAAGAAAAGATTATTTCAGTGAATTTCCTCCCCTACCTGGTACGCCAATCTGTTGCAGCCAAATCTCTGATGTGTCTGGCTCTGATTAAAGGTAACCTACAAGACATCATCCACACTGATCGAAATTATTTCTGATGGAGATCCTTCGATGCTTAAGTTAGAGATAGGAGTTGGTTGAATAGGTAAGTAGAATGAGAATTGGCAGAGTATAGCCCAAGAAATATCTTACCAATATTCTTTGTTTACCTCCCTTTTATAGACAGATGATTAGTAACTATTTGTAATGGTTAGATATCATGGGTCCTGCTTATTTCGGCATAAAGTGAGCAGTTGGTGCCTATAATATGATCGCGAGATGGCCATTATGCATTCTTATTTTAGTGGTTTCTAATACACCGACTATATGTCGGTAGTACTATTGAGCCGATTGATTATTAATAGTTCTGATTCTTTGATTGATCAATGGTTGCGCAATTATTGAAATCATCGTGAGAAGGTTGATCGGGAATCAGCCGGTTTATCAATTGATAGTCAGTTGTCTCTTCTATTGCCAACTTGAGATAGGCGAGTGAATCGATTGATAGTCGGTCAATCCGGTAACAAGTCATTCAATCTTCTATTTCTAACTTATAGTCGACAAAATCGGCCATTAGTCGAGGGTTGATCATCATCTATCGTTTTGTCGATGATTTCGACCGTAAATTAGAGTGTAGATGTTGAATCAAGAGAGCAAGATCAATAATCCCCACAAGCACGAACTTGCAGGTCTTGTTATTAGAGGGCGAGAAGGATGGAGCGGGGGTTTGAGAGAGTGGAAGAGGTGCGGCGGATCTTATACCAATGCAGCAGCAGCTGTAGTGAGTGCAGCCCTACAAGCTTCAGCGATTAAACGACTAATGTTAGCCCAGTTTTTCAAACTGGACCTGCAAACGGCCCAGATGCCGCCGAACGAAAGACCCGATATGAAATTCAGATGCCGCCGAACAAAAGGCCCGATATGAAATGTAGGTTCATGGCACAGATGGTGCCACCTCTATAATATATTGATGTTAGTATTCCGATAAAGGAATCGGACTCATTCGTACTTTATTTCGGAGAAAAATATAGGAACTAGGAAGGCGACAGAATAGGGTGGAATCTGTTTTCAGTTGGTCTCTAACTTCAATAATCTGAATTACATGCATTAAAAGTTGTGTTGATGATGCAATGAACGTGTATCCGCGCTTGGGCTGAAGGCGACGTGATGGGCGTGAAAAGACGGAGGTGATGCAATGAGTTATGAGTGGTATCTCGCCAGTCCGATACCCGCGAGACCGCCGAAAGAGCGGCATTGTTTTTAGCGCTCGTCTTTAACGATGGATGGTACAACCTTCGACGCAACGCACGCAGCCGTCCAAACGGGTGGCACCGGACAAGTGTCTTAATTTTCTACTGTACCTCACACTATATTACCTAAATTCGTGTTAAATTGGTGTTTTATTATTCCAAAGCCAAAAGTACCGGTACAAAGCATGCGTTGTCCATTGGCTCTGTGATGCAGGGGAAATTATTGCATGGACCAGGTCCAACTGGGCCTGGGCAAATCTCGGGCATATGCACGGTGGATCACGTGGTCCACCGTGGGATACAATGTAACGTTTGTCCACCGTGGGATTCGGCGCGGTCCACTGGACCTTGTCGAAGCAAATAATTCGGCGTGATCCGGGGTCCAGGGTCCAGTCTCCCTTCGTTGATTGGAATCCGGATGCGGGTACGAAGGTGAAAAAGAGGCCTCTCGTATTCTGGCTTCGTATTTCCTCTCTTCCGTTCTTCCATTCTTCCCCACCCATAGCAACCACATTGCTTCACTTGGGAAGGAAACGAGGAGTAACCGGTGAAGCGAAAAAGTAGAGTAGCCAGAAATGTCAGATCTGAAGGGAAGTGATGTCATTTGTGTTTTTCAATCTCTCTGCCTTCTTGAGAAGATCCGGATCCTGGCTTTCCTTTTTTCCGCCATTTTCTAATTCGGGATTTCCTCTTTCCCTTCCCTTGTTTTCTTCGTCATAAAGAAAATCACGAATCACCACCTTCAATCCCCTCTTCTTGTTTTCTTATACGTGTTTGAAATCTTGGCGGAAGGCTACCTCCACCTTCTCCTCTCTCTCTCTCTCTCTCGAGTGATTGATTATATGGCGGCGTCCATCACCTCCACCGCCCGAAAGAACCACGACTCCATCGTCGAATCTCCTCTTCCGAAGTCTGGCGGCGCCGCGAAGGACGCCGGAAAGAAGGATGCCGGAGGCATCCATGCTTGTGGCTCCGATCACCACCCTCGCCGTCACCACCCCCGCGGCGCCAAGATCAATGCCGGCCACCCTGCCCCTCTTTTCTTGAAGGAAGAATTGCCTACCCAGAAGAAAGAGGCCGATTGGCACGCCATCGGCGGTGCCCGCAATCCCATTCTTGAGGCACCAGTGGCAGCCACCGCCGCCCACTCGTTCCGCGACAAAGAACTGACTCCTCAGTCCTCTTCGGCCAGCCATTGCTACCAAAGCGCCCTCAGCGGCAGCTTCTGTAGCGAGGCGCTGCACACCGAAGCCAAGGACAGCTTCCTGACCGCCAGGGTCAGCGATGCCACTGCTTTCAGCGTCGGCAATGGCTGTGGCAGTGCCAAGATCAGCGACCCCATAAATGGCAGGAGCGGCAGCTGGAGCAGCGGCACGAATGATGAATGCTGCAGCAGCTCGAGCAGCTTCAGCACCGGCGGTACGAACAAGCCCCACAAGGCAAACGATGCGCGGTGGGAGGCCATCCGGGCTGTCAGATCTCGAGACGGGTATCTTGGGCTGCACCACTTCAGGTTGCTGAGGAAGCTGGGGTGCGGGGACATCGGTAGCGTGTACCTTGCGGAGCTAAGCGGAACAGGGAGTCACTTTGCCATGAAGGTGATGGACAAGGCAGTGCTCGCCAGCCGAAAGAAGCTGGCAAGGGCCCAGACAGAGAGGGAGATACTACAATGCCTCGACCACCCGTTCTTGCCGACCCTCTATACACACTTCGAGACTGATAAGTTCTCTTGCTTGGTCATGGAGTTCTGCCCCGGTGGAGATCTGCACACTCTTCGACAGCGACAGCCAGGGATGTATTTTAGCGAGAATGCGGCAAGGTATGTTGCTAATGCCATATTTTGTTCCAGATATTATTTCAACCATTTTGGATACTAGATGTATCAGGAATAAAAAAAAAATATTTCATATTGTTGTTCAGATTATTGTTGCTATCGATGTGGATGCTAGAGGTACTAGGAATAGAAGAATATGTATAGAGGCACTAGGAATAGAAGAAAATGTATCATTAGGAGAAACTGTCGATACTTCAGTAACTTCTCATTAAAATTGTTAAATGCTATTTTGGAGGATAAGATAGTAATATGCGCTTATGCAACTAAAGATAGCATTCCTTTTTTTAAAAAAAATATATGTGTGTATCAATTCATTTAGAGTAAGCATGGAGTAAAAGGGGAAACAGAGATTTCTTCATGTGTCATTGATATGTGAAAGGTTAAAATCTATTGCACAAAGTTATCTTAAGTTTTAACTAATGCAAACTGTCCGTTCTTCACAATTTTATTCAGTAGATTACTAGATTGTTTGCCAACAATTAAATTAGTAAATTGATAATTTGATAAGTTTATAAATTGTGGCTAAATCATGCACAAAATATTCATGGTTATAATATTTAATGTTGGTTGATATTGGATCTACAGTTTTTGCTTCTCCCATTTTTGTTGTTTTTTCATTCAAAAATTTTTTCCATCTTTTTATATCTTCTTCTCAGTTTTGGCTTAGCTCCTATGCAGTGATTAGTTGCATATTGTTTCTTCTTTCTGAAGATAATTTTGTCAAGATTAGGACAGAAAGGGTAAATTCCCTAGTTTGATTGTCTTGTGCAAGAAGTCATATTAGCTTTACCTCACATGGAGAAGATGTTGAAGCTGACCACTAACCTTAAGATCTTTTTGAGGAAGATCTACACTTTCGATCCAACTCAAATTTCAGTAGGTTTCTCAAAGGGGGATTGTGGATGCTTAATGAAAGTATAATCGTCCTCACAGATGGGTGTTTGATATGCCTTTTCAGAATGACCTGCTCACCAATGCCATTTATTTCCCCAACTTGCACGGTGGCTGTAGTCTTAATCTGTTCTGGAGAAGAATACTGAAGCCTCTTCAGTTTGACAAGCATATATCAACTTTAACAAAGGCCAAGTTTGTTGGAAAAGAGCCTAGTCTATTTTGTAGGCTGGTGACTTAGTACAGAAGTCACGGAGTCATCTTTTTATTCATTTACTTAATTTGTATTATGCTTTTATACAATTTTCACTAAAATAACATTTTAATGTCTCAAATAAGGCAAACATTTTGTATGAATACTTATTAACAATTAGGATAACTTTCATATGTTATTATATTAGTTATATATGAATGTAGAAAACTAATAATTAAATCATGATAGAGTAATACCATTATATAATTGTTGTCTCAACTCAGATGATAGATTTCTTGGTTCTTCAACTTATTTGAGGTTGAAGCTCAGGTCTAGAATCTTGCATGGATGGCATTTTAACCACATTTGTTTGATTTCCCACATTAGCGTGCATCAGAAAATGATGTGTAAAATTGACAAGACAATTGCATTATACATGTTCACATATAAATACATGCTATTATAGGCAATCTTCTGGTAGCAGCATGGTGCCTAGTGGTTACTCTCTGCCTTGCTGGGTGTTGGAAAATCTGGATGGTCTAGGTGGGGATCCCTTGGAATGTTTGTGACCCATTTATTAACTATATTTTCCCTAAGGCAGATATGCTATTGCTTGTAGAGTACAAAGAGATGCTAGCATTTACTGTTGAAGGAATCCAACGTTATTGATTGTCTCTCATATAAAGTTTTGAATGCCATGGAATCTAGTGGGATCTTGAAACAAGAACTGGGAATGTGTGGAAGTGATTCCTCTGTACTGTATATAAATTATTGGGCCCTTTTGATGCATTCTGTTCCCATCAGGCTTTAATAGTTGGCAGACTTCTTGCTTAATTATGGCTCCATCTTTCCAAAGGATGCTTTTCTTCCCCCTGGCCCCCACCACGCACCCCCCCCTCCCCACCCCATCAGAAAAATCTGGCACAATGGAGATTAGCCAAACTTCAGTGTTGTAACAAAGTGCCTTCATCCTAAATTGAGAACTGACTCTATTCAAAATTTTGCTCCCCATTTTCCTATTTTTGATGCTTTATTGATTCCTTTTCTGAGTTTTTATTTGTGAACTCAAAAAGGAAAACAAATTGATTGCAAATCAAGGCCAATGATTGACTCTACATAATTAATTCATTTTGTATTGGTCAAGACTTGGCTGCCCCACCCACTACTCTTCTGATGATGAATTCCATGTCATGGAATGAAAGAAATCTTGACAGCCTTTCTACACAACACAAGGGATTTGATGTTTTCTTACAAAAAGTCAAGTTTGCTTCCTTGTGGGACTTTGGAGCCATTGTAAAATGGGCCTCTGATTCATCACAACCTTGAGATAAATGCAAAGATAAGGTTTGAGGAGCTTTCCAAATTAAATTCATGGAACCCAATGTTGATTCTTATAGTTTATTGGTTGAGTTAAAATTTCATAACCATCTACAGTTAGTTTTTTGGGAAAATGGCAATAAAGACTCCTTAATATGTTGAGGAAGATAAGAGTGAAAAAAAGAAATAGAGGAAAGAATTTAGGGGAAAAAAAGTAAACAAATGAGGCTCAAATAGAAGGCAGTCTAGTCCTTTTTTCTTCTGAAGAAATATGGTGGAGATGCCACCACCCGTGATCAAATCGAAGAACTCACCAAAGGGGAGGAGTGTCGATCAACACTAAGAATTGTTGATAGGTAACAGCTCTTTTGTGTCTAAACTTTTTCGTGAACTCATGCATTAGCATTGAACCAATTTTATACCAAATTCCAATCACATAAAAACCAAACTTTCCCAAAAATTTCCCGTTATTGCGCACCTTTCCCTTCCTTAAGATTGTAGGAGCGGGAGGATAGTTTGAGCAGGGCATAGGGCACCTAGAGGACATGGTGCATCCATTTGCTCATTTTTCTCCCCATTCTTTATTACAATAGACCACTAATTAAGTGAAGTGATTCTTAATTTCTTAAGCTTGGCTTGTCATGATTCATCTATAATAATGGAATGCCGTACCGGGCCGAACCGCCCGGTATAACCTAAATTGGCGGAGAACCGGTCCGATTCGGCATTTTTTTCTGAAAAACACACTGAACCGCTTGGTTCGGTACGGTTCGGCATCAAACCATCCGGAATCGGACGGCACCGAGCACTTTGGCTCGATTCGGTTCTGAACCAAGCTGTACCGACAAGGAGACAAGGGGGTGGGGGGGTTTTATTCTTTTATTTATGGGGTGGGGTGGGCTAGCCAATAATGGCCTTTGTTCCTTTTTCTTTGCCTCAGACTCTCAGAGCCTGATGAGAGTCCAAGAGCGTGATCTCGGAATCTCAGGATGCCGAGAGTACGAACGAAGCCCCCTCCCCTCCAAAAAAAGAAGAAAAATTCAAAAAAATGGTCATAACCTCGAGGAGACGACGATTTTCGATTGAAAGTAAGGTAATCTAGTATTCTGTTAGTAAATATTTTATTTTTAAGAGTTTGCATCCAAAAAATGGTAAGTAAAAAAATAAGAAAAAATCATGTCAAAATTTATGATTGTGGTATGATTTCATTATATATTATAGACTTTTGAAAGATTTATGCAGTGATGCTAAAATCATTAATTTTCGATAATTATATATATTTTTAAAAAATATATTTTTAGAATAAAAAAATAAAAAAAATAAGAAAATATAAATTTATAATATTATTTATGATAATTGAAGCTATGTATAGTTTAAATTTTATGTCCGATTTTGAAGTTTTTGATGTATCATATGCATAGTAACCTAGGCTTAATTTTAAATAAAATAAAAAAATAAATAGTATTTAATGTATGTTAATAGGCTTAGAAAAATATATGTAGAGTCTATAACATGTTTCTACTTGGATCTAAGTTTAAATATTTTTTTAAAATTTTTAAATTTTTTTATATTTTTTAATTACTTGAATAATAAAAAATATAAGACCTTTCAATGAAAAATTTTAATTTTTATAGGTAATTATTAAAATGATATATTTTATTAAACTTGTAGAAATGAGTAAAAAGAAGAATACAGAGCGTGATATTGGTTGGGAGCATGGCGAGATGCTCTCGGTTTGGTACCATTGGAGATGCAAATGGTGCAACACAGAGTTCAAGGGAGGAGGGGTGATTAGGTTGAAGCAACATTTGGCTGGTGGTTACTCCGATGTGGCCATATGTCGAAAATGCCCGCAGGAGGTCCGACAGCTGATGAAGAAACATCTTGCTGATTTTAAATCAATAAAGAAGAAGGCCAAGCAGAAGAGAGCAGAGGACTGTTGAGTTGCAGAGCCACCTTCTTATCACTCTAGAGAGTCAGAGCAGGTCTTCGCTCTAGATGATGAGGCATAGATGGAGGCTGCCATTCACGCGAGTATGGATGATCAGTGCACGAGTATGGATGATCAGTACCGTATGGAGGAGATGGCTAGATGTAGAGAACGATTTGGACTGTCATACTATGAATCGAAATTCGACTTTACGGCTGTTGAGGGAGAATCCGAGTTCAAAAGGACCACCTCAGTCAGGGAGACACCCAGTAGAGGCAGGCACAGTATTTCATCTATGCTGGGAGCATTTGGTAGTAGGAGGTCCTCCAGGGACATGCCAGTAGGAGCCACCATTCATAATTTGGATCCACATGCTTTTTCCAGTAAAGATTCAAAACAATAGAAGATTGACAATATGTTGAAAAAGGATAAGTAAAAGACATGTGGCGAGCTATTGAATCATGGTTTCATTTTAGCCACATTCTAGCAAATGTAGCAGGTAATACCTACTATCGGTCTGTCATTTCAGCCATACAAGCAGCCGGCCCAAGCGTAGATCTCCCAGCATTGAAGGATATTTATGGTCAGCTTCTTGATGATAACAAAGAGGAGTTGCAGAAATGTATTTCTTCTTACAAGAATAAATGACCTACATATGGATTGACGGTGATGTGTGATGGTTGAACCAATCCTATCAGACGGAGCATCATCAATTTATTGACTTATTATGATGGAAAAATATTTTTTCATAAATCAATTGATGCTTTAGATAAGGTGCATGACACTACGTATATCCTTGGATTGATGAAGGAGGTGATTGATTCAGTAAGAGAGCAGAATGTCGTGTAGGTCATCATAGATAATGGATCGCAATATAAGGCCACTGGAGAGTTGCTGATGGAACAGCGATCACATATTTACTGGACCCCATGTACTGCAAATTATATTGATCTCATGTTGATGGATATTGGGAAGCTTCTAGGGTGTAGCAGGCAGTGAACTTAGCCCAGACTATTACTAAATTCATCTACAATCATACATGGATCTTGTCATCGATGCGGACATATACTGGAGATGAGATTTTGAGATCGAGTGTCATCCGGTTTGCTACAAACTACATAGCACTTGATAGTCTTCTGGAGAAGAAAGCAATATTGCATCAGATGTTTGTCAGTACCGAGTGGTAGGAGAGTAGATATACAAGAGCCAATACCGAGGGAAGTCATATAGAGAACTTAGTGATCAGTCAGTCATTTTGGCAATGAGCTGATAAGATAGTGAAGGTTATCAAGCCATTATATGAGGTGCTTCACGCCGTGGACAGTGAAAGATATCCCTAGATGAGATTTTTGTATCACATGATGGAGGGGGCAAAGAAACAGATCAGTGAGATAGATTCCAAATATGGTCAGAAATATATCAACATTATCGAGCGACACTGGACTATCAGATGGGTAGGGATTTGCATTTAGTCGGTAAGTACAAATCCAAGAGTCCATTGAAAATTTTTCTCTTCTACTTATATGAATCTACTCATTCATTTATGAAATTTATCTACAGCATACTATTTGAATCCGAGATTCTAGTATACCATTCCTGGGATAGATATGGATAATGAGCTTCTTACTATTCATAATGTGATATATAAGATGGTGGATGATCTAGAAATTGCATTAATATGTCTGTAAGAGGTATGTTAGAGAGGATGAGATACGAGTATTTAATATTTTAATCAAATTCAGTCTGTAATCAATTGCATATTAGTTAATACAACAAATATATTTTTATAGATGAAACAGTTTAGAGAGGGGACGGACAGCTTTGGAGTCTCATTGGCTGTCGTAAGCAAAAAGAGAATGAATCTAGGTAAATTACGTATCAATAGTGAGAAGACTTTGCTGATTTTACATACTTACGAATATCGTGAAATATGATAAATAATTTTGATTAATATTTTTGCAGCTGAATGGGGGATTCATTTTGGACAGTCTGTAGAAAATTTGAAAGCTATAGCCATCTGCATTCTTTCCCAAACAATCTCCTCTAGTGGCTGTGAGCGTAATTGGTCGATTTTTGTCCTTATCCACAGCAAACAGAGGAACCGTCTGACATAGAAGCGCCTCAACAATCTTGTATATATTCATTATAATCTAAGGTTGAGGTTAAAATGTATTCAGGATGAAGTACAGCTGAAGTACACGATCTGATGTTGGGTGATTATGCTGATGGGAACGAGAATCCGATGATTGGATGGCTTACAGGCCAGCAGCAGGAGCTAGAGCTTGATGAGCCGGGATCTCCTCCACGATCAGCCAGTTTAGTAGCTAGGGAGATCAGGGTGGATCCGGGATAATGGGCAGATATAAATATTCCACAGGATTTTAGTTGATCAGCCACAGCCTGAGGGCACATAGAGGAGTTATTCATCACATGACTCTATGTCCGAGACATCTTTCTAAATGTTTGAGCGAGAATTTTTGAGACGAAGTCGGCCATCTCAAGCAGGAAAAAGAGATCCATCCTCTCAAACACAAAGTAAGAAAAAGAATAAAACAAAAGGAAAGACAATTGCAGCATCCTCGAGAGTTCAAGAGTCAGCTGGCTCAGATTCGGAGATCAGGGTGAGTGATGATAGTAGTGATGGATCTGATGATCAGGAAGGAACTGGAGGACAAGAAACTGTTCATGAGATGCAATCATAGGACGGTATTTGATTCACCGGTGAGTCTCAGTTTACACATGCCACACAAGATAGGGACCATAGTGCACGAGTTGATAGAGGCCGTAAGGATACTATTTCATATAGATGATGGCCTTTCAGAGGTCGTCCAGCACACGATGCAGCTGCAAATGATTTGGCACGTGACGTAGGATCCATGGATGTATCTGGATCATTCTTATGTTATGGATCCTACCACCCGCAGGCAGCTTATGATTCATATGGATATTGATATGGATATGATGCATCCGAGACATCGTCTTCCAGTGACTACTATCCTATGTAGTCTGGAGCTTCGTATGGATCGGATTTTGCTGTTGGCATATTTGGATGGCCCCTTCACAGCCATACCATCATTCCAAGGACATCTCTCAAAGCCAGAGTTTAAGTGAGAGATCTGAGATGTCTTACAATCCAGAAAGGTTATCTTATGGGATGAATATTTAGGACTATCGTGCTAGTTAGATAGAGAGATGGACTGATGTTCCTCCGGAGTATGAGAATGATCCGGATATCCATGAGCATCATAAATACTCGACAAGATTTTAGATTAGTAGATATCTTGAGGTTAGTAAATTATTTTTTTATATTTTGGAGACTTGTATATTAAATACATTTAATGTATTGTTTTAGATTTTTTTATTTTATTTTTTGGGATGTTAGAACTTAGAATTATTATATAATCCTAAATTAATTTAAAAATTATAAAAAAATTAGAATAAAAATTAAGTCGAAAAAAAATGGTATGCCATGGCGTACCGACCGATACAACATGGTACCGTATCGTGCCGATCAGGAACCGATACGGGAATTGGTACTGGTTCTTGAATCCTTGATCTATATCATTTAAACAAGATATCTGTCCTTAACTTTACATCAAAAGATTGAAGAAATTGAAGCCTTTTTATTGGTAACTTCATATTTGTGTTTCTTCTAACTAATTGTCTTCTTATTGCTTGTTATTTCTCTAATCTTCACTAAAATCAGAGCTTTTTTCCTCCCTTATTATCCTAACTGTTCTTAGATTGTAGGTGGTAAACTCATTCTAGTTAAAGATTTGTCATACCAGTGTATACTGCTCTATATCAAATATATTGTAAGGTATTGAACCGATCCAAGACTTGGTCAGGAGGGCATATTGAGTCTTGATATGTTGAACCGACCCTCATACCAGGCATACCAAGATTGTGAAGGGAAAAGCCTTATTTTTCGGATTAGGTTTGCTCAGATCTGATTGGATTAAGAGGGATATTTCAAAAATTTTTTCTCTAAGATCCTAATCAAATCTAAAACTCCTCAGATATGATCTTATTGATCTGATAATAAAAATAAAAATTAAATCTAATTTAATTATACCTTTGTTTTGGATAATCTAATTATCTTGTGATGATCTTGATGTTTGCCTGAGGTTCTGGATGTAGCCACGCTAGCGCCTAGTCTCTACCGGTATCCACTCGGGCAGGATTTGGAGATCTTCTCCTTCTTAATCAATCTTTCAAAAATCAGATCTAGATCTGATCTTGAAGGTCTTCAAAACTGCTTTTGAAGAACAGCCGTTGTCTCTTGCAGCAGTGCTGCCTTCTTCCTTTCCTGGCGCCTTTCACTTGCTTGGATCACATCTTGTTCGTACCCAAAAGCCCTTGGGCGTGGAGAGGGGAGAGAGGACCAGAGGGTGGCATGGAGGAGGGAGAGAGGCTATGTAGCGTGGGCTAAAGGCAGAAGCATTAAATTCTAGGCGCAGACAGGGTTTATATAGACCCTGCTGCGCCATGCAGTGCCACATCATCCCGGCCAATCACGGCCCTTTATGCAATCAGATCTAAATCTGATTGGTGGAATGACATCATCTGATTTAATCAGATGAGAGACCTTCAAAACCCTCCTTAGGTGGTGCCAAGACTAGGTCAAACAAGACTTTTTGGCGCCACAGAGTTTAATCCCCTGAAGCAACCTGGAGTCCCATCTGTATGGGACTCCATCTTTTATCCTCATGGCATGCGCCCCTTTCCTGTCTGCATTTTAGCGAGGGGATAAGTCCCTAGGTACTCTCCTATGGGTGCATGACACATGAGCAGATGTCTAAGTGTCCAGGGTCAACATTTGACTAATGTCCGAAAATAAGATTTAGCAGGTGACCAAAAATGGCAGGTGTTGTTTCAAATTTATCTCATAACTTAAGACAACCCTTTTCTGACCTGGACAAGCTCCAGTCAGACCAAGGTTCCTATGTGAGCTCAAACATATTTGGCTCAGTCGAGACAAGCTTTAATGATTATTAAAGGAGAACATTAGGCTCAATTGTGTGCTAGTACGATTTCTTTGAACCTAATTGAATCTTATTCAAATCAATTGAACTAGATTAATCCAATTGATGACATCCAGATCCAAATCCTTGTTAGTGTGACCCAGTTAGGTTCAGTTCTGTATGGTAATGGGATACATCGCGATCTCTATCATCAACATCATCGAAACATCTTTCGATGGATCAGAACTTTTTTGATTCAGACAACTAATATGATCGATCATCCAAATCATTCTAATTGCTTCCAAAATCTACCAGTGACCCTAGCAGCATATGGTGGCAATCCATCAGAACTGAAAGCGAACCTCTCGATGCAGCTACCCGTGTGATTAAGTTCCTCTATCTTGAGCCCCGATCGGATTAGGGTTAAGGTGATCTCGTCAAACCCTAATTTTCGTCATATAAATTATTCGATTAAAATTCAATCTGAAAATTCTAATAGAAACTCTTTCTATTATTTCACTCTGCCATAGCCATGGGGTTATGGACTTGATTCTCATGATCATCATAGGGTTGCTTCTCATCTACCGAGGTAGATAGATCCTTTATTGGTGCAATCCAATTCCTACAATGAACATGCTATAGCCAACATACACCTCAGGGTTCCGAATGGCTAGGAGACCGAGTTATGGTGTAGTCAAATTATAACATCCTCAAGGTGAACTACCGATGCACCTCAGGTCAAAGAACTAGACATACCACTGCAGCTTCGAGCCAGTCATCGACGAGAAGGTAGACTTCCTCATGACTGCTCGAGGTGGTCATGCTCAGTGCCCTCGTTCTCTAACGAGTATCTGTACTCTTGCTCCGGTGTCTCTACATCGTAGATTCAAGACTCATCCACTATAAAAAAGCGATCGTACACCAACCTTCCAGATCAATCACCATCCTCATGATGATCTTACGGTCAGGAGCATTTTATGAGTTAATAATGAAAATTCATATTTTAAATTTTTAACTCTTAAAAATATGAACTATCATTATCATTAACTTAAGGGATGTATCACAGATATTTTCAAATACACATTGTCATAGAAAATAACCCATTTTATTATTTATAGTTAAAATTATAATTTTATCCTTAGAAGTGTATTACAAGTGTCAGCCAATCTGACTTTTAGGACACATATCTAACAAACTTTCACTTGATGTAAAGCCAATTAGTTACAAATCTAAGTCCCATCTTCTCAAGATGGGCTTTGATCTTCTGCTGGCCCAACGGCTTTGTGAGTGTGTCCACCGCATTGTCTGCGAAGTTGACTCTCTTGATCTTGATGTAACCCTTATCGAGGTAATCGCGGATGAGGTGGTATCGCCGCTCGATGTGCTTGGATTTTTGGTGAGACCTCGGCTCCTTAGCAAGAGCTATGGCACCATTGTTGTCGCATCATAGAGGAATGGCATCACTCCGATCTCTGTGGCAAACTTTTTGTACCAGAATGCCTCCTTCGCAGCTTCTGACGCAGCGATGTATTCTACTTTCATGATGGAATCTGCTATCACTGTCAGCTTGGAACTCTTCCAACTGACAGCACCATCATTACACACAAACAAACTTTCAGATGTCGACTTTCGATCATCTACATCGGACATAAAATCCGAGTCTATATACCCCTGGACTTGGAGTTCTCTATTATCAAAAACCAACAACATATCCTTAGTTCTTCTCAAGTACTTAAGGATACATTTCACAGAAGTCCAGTGTTCTTTATCTAGATTCAACTGATATCTGCTCGTGACACTCACAGCATGGGCTATATCAGGTCATGTACATAACATGGCATACATGAGACTCCCTATTGCTGAAGCATAAGGGATCTTGCTCATGCGTTCAAACTCCTCAGGTGTGTTGGGACACATTTTTTTGAAGAGATGAATGCCATGTCTGAAGGGTACCAATCCCATCTTGGAGTTTTCCATGCTAAATCTCTTTAGCACTTCCTCTATGTACATCTTCTGTGAAAGACCTAGCATCCTATTCAGTCTATCTTTATTGACCTTAATTCCTAGAATGAAGGATGCTTTTCCTAGGTCTTTTATGAAGAATTCTTTAGATAACCACATTTTAACTATGGTCAACATGAAAATATCATTCCTAATAAGGAGGATATCATCCACATACAGTACGAGGAAGACAATAGCGCTCCCACTGATCTTTTTGAAAACACATGGTTCCTCCTCGTTCTGGATGAAATCAAACAATTTGATCACATCATTAAAACGAGTATTCCAGCTCCGAGATGCTTGCTTAAGTCCATATATGGACTTTTGCAGCTTGTATACTTTGTGATTAACATCACTGGATGTGAAACCTAGTGGCTGTTTCATATAGATATCTTCCTCAAGGTATCCATTTAAGAACGCCGTTTTCACGTCTATTTGCCATATTTCATAATCAAAATAGGTTGCAATAGCAAGCAATGTACGGATGGATTTTAGCATGGCTACTGGCGAAAAGGTATCCTGATAGTCAATTTCTTCACGCTGACTATATCCTTTTGCCACTAATCTAGCTTTGAATGTCTCCACATTCCCATCTGCACCTATCTTTCTCTTGTAGATTCATTTACATCCAATAGGTACTATACCTTCAGATGGATCTACCAAGGTCCAGACTTGGTTTGAGTGCATCGAGTCAATTTCTGACTTCATTGCCTCTAACCATTTTTCAGAGTCGATATCCGATATCGCCTGGGATCATCACCATGAACCCCATTACCTATGAGGAACATTTCCTCTACTTTCTCTGAAATAGTACCTAAGTACCTCTCAAGGAGACGGAAAATCCTTTTCGATCTACGAGATGGAGGAGGTAGTGATTGTATTGGCTCAACCTGATTTGGTTCCATAGGGTCCTTAGCTCGTTGCTCTTGTGAGATTTTCTTCTTGAGCTTGATCTGCTTTCCAATGCTACCATCTTGAATAAACTATTTTTCAAGAAAGATGGCATGCCTACTCATAATCATATTGTGGTCTTCTGGAACATAGAAATAATATCCTAATGACTCTTTAGGATATCCTATGAATCGAGCTCTAAAGGACTTATAGTCTAACTTGTTCGCTTGTTGTCTTTTGACATGAGCCGGATAACCCCAAATTCTGAGATGACTCAGATTTGGTTTTTTACCATGCCATATCGCATACGGTGTGGTAGGAACAGTTTTAGAGAAAATTCTGTTCAGTAAATATATAGCAGTTAACAGACTATGTCCCCAAAGAAAATCAGAAAGATCTATGAAGCTCATCATGGATCGGACCATATCTAATAGGGTCCGGTTCCCCTGTTCTGAAACCTCGTTGAGTTGAGGTGTTCCAAGTGGAGTCCATTGAGAGACTATGCCATATTGCTTCAGATAGTCCAGGAATTTCCGACTAAGGTATTCGCCTCCTCGATCTGATCGAAGAATCTTAATGGGTTTTCTAGTTTGCTTTTCCACTTTATGTTTGAATTTCTTAAACTTTTCAAAGGCTTCAAACTTGTGTCTCATAAGATATACATACCCATACTGAGATAAATCATCGGTAAAGGTTATAAAGTAGACAAAGTTGCCTCTAGCTGGCACATCAAATGGGCCGCACACATCAGTATGTACTAGGGCAAGTAGATCCGTGGCCCTTTTCCCCATGTCCTACCAAAGGGAGCTTAGTCATTTTGCCATGAAGACATGATTCACAAATTGGATATGACTCGAAAGTCAACAGACTCAATAGCCCGGTTTTCTCCAATTTGTTAACCCTATCTTCTACTATATGACCTAGCCTTAGGTGCCATAGATACCTATCGTTGGACTATTCCTGAGTCGTTTTGATCTTATGGCATTCACATTTTGCTCGATATTAAAGACATATACATCAATATGTAACTAGTAGAGACTGTTAATAAGAAAATCACTTGCAATTTTATTTCTTTCATAAAGGATATTGCAATGGTCCTTGAGAAAACTAATTACATAGCCTTCTTGTGCTAAACATGAAACAAAAATCAAATTCCTGCTTGCAACAGGCACATAATAACAATCCTTAAGTACTAAAACTAAGCCAGATGATAGTCGAAGAGGGTAGGTTCCCACGGCCACAGCAGCAATCCTTGCTCCATTTCCGACGCATAGGATCATTTCACCATCCCTCAGCCTCCTGCTATCCTCAAAACCTTGCATGGAAGTGCATAAATGAGCACTAGAATCAGAGTCAAGCACCCAACTAGATGCAGAAGAAACCGTAAGGTTAGATTCAATAACGAGCATACCTCCAGAAGGACCTGTCTTCTTATTCTTCAGGGTGGCCAGATATGTAGGGCAGTTTTGCTTTCAATGGCCGTTAGTATTACAATGGAAACATTTTTCTTTGTCAGAGGCCTTTTTCTTCAGCTCTGCCTTCTTTTTCTTTCCACCTTCATCCTTCTGCTTTTTCATAGATTTCTTCTTTCCAAAAGACTTTCTCTTGGAAGAAGTCCATTCCATAGCAAGTACTGAGCTTTTAGAACCTTTCATAGATAGCTCAGCAGTAACTAGCATATTAATAAGCTCAGCCAGAGTATTTTGAAATTTATGCATATGGTAGTTCATGATGAATTGCCCATATGCATCAGTTAAGGATTGCAGAATTATATCATTCTGCAGATCCTGGTCTAACTTCACTCCGAGCTTCTTAAGCTCTTCTAAGTCCTTGATTATCATCAGACAATGATCTTGGATTGACTGCACATCATGCATTTTATCCTTAAACAGTCGTTTAGTGATCTGATATTTGGCTGTGCGACTCTGTTCACCAAACAACTCTTGCAGGTGAGCCAACATTTGGCGGGCAGTCTTGATATCTTCATGTTGGCGCTAAAGCTCATCAAACATCGAGCCCAACATGTAGTATCTGGCCTTATTATTTTCATCCGTCCGCTTGTCAAGAGACGCTCTCTGTTCAGCAGACGGACGAGCTGGTAAGGTGGGGGGATCTTGGTCCAATACATGAGTCAACTTCTCGAAATCCAAAACGATTTTGAAATTCTGGAGCCAATCCTTGTAATTGGGTCCAGTCAGTCTATGGGTGTCCAGGATATGGGCTAGTGGGTTGGACGCAGATATTTTTCTTTTTCCTGTAGAGAGTCAAAGTTTCTAGTTAGATTTTGTAATGACGACTTGACCAATTTGTTTAAGAGTTTGATTTTTAAACAAATTAGCTCCCACTATTTTCTCGGATCCCTACACTCCCTCTGTAGAGATGCAAAAATCTCCACGATTACTGATTTCTAATGGATGTAGTCCCACCAACCGACTCATCACCTCACCTAATAGTTATTAGTGATGGGTTAGTCAATGAGTGAACAACTCTTGTCCAATGATTCTCTAATCATGGTGCACCCAGACTTGGTCTCTAATTCACGAATCTCACCGTGTCCGGAATATTGATCCACTCCTTAGTTAAGTCAGATCCACCATTTGCATAGATTGGATTTCTAATTGGGTCTCTCACCGTATCCGGAATATTGAGTCCAATCCATCCTCCAGTCTGTAGCATCCAATGCCTAATAGACATGGTTGCGTCTTCTGGTGCAACTGAACCACTGTGACCAGCCGAGAACAATCAACCTCGGGAAGGACCCGCACATCTACAATGGTGGAAGATCTTAGACTTAATCTTTTCTTAGGGAGATTTGATTTAGGTCTCTTTAAACTTGACTTAACATAGCCATAACCATTATGACTAACCTAGTGGCATGGGTTAGCTCATATTATTAGCCACCTTAGATCAGGACTGGGCCGACAAATATGGTTAGGTAAGTGAGATCGGTGGAAAGGATATGCCATTAACTCGACAAGAACATATTCGAGTCAAGTAGCTTCCAGTTAAAAATCAGTCGGTCGTATCTGTCAAACTTATCTTAGACACCAAATTGTTGAGCCAGAATCAATCGGGATAGCCTACAATCTAGACTCTAACCACTGAGCCTAATTAGGTCTTAACTTGATCAATCACTCATGTGACTCGACCTTGACCCAGACTTAATCCTATTAGGCTGGTCAATTTAAGTACTCTCGATCCCACCTAACCAACTCTTGATTCGGTTTGATCAACTGCAGACCTAATTGAGCTACCTAAGTCCGAACCCAATTTTATGAATATGTCTTAGATCCGAAAATTCTCAATTTTAGATCTAATATATTTCATAATCTTAATTCTTAATTAAGTTTAGGGTTCATAAACAAAACATGTATATAAAATCCTAGGATTTTAGGATCTAGGGTTGTGCAGAAAATAAGTTTTGGATTTCTGATTAAGGTCGAATGCGAAGCATCCTTACACACCATAAGAACACCCCATCGAATGGGAGGAGAAGGTCTTTAAATCCTACTTCGTTCTTATGATCGGACGGCCAAGGAGAACGCTTTAATCATAAACATGATAAATCTACAAACTAGTTAGATCTACATTATATATCACATATATAAAAAATTGATCTAACTAAAAACATATTTTGCATACATTTCATATATCATATCATGCATGTTTTCAGATCTAAATTATCTCATAAATATCTAAAAAATAAGATTTAAATTTGATCATATTAAATTAAAATTTATTCTAGATAATTTTGTAGAACTATTCTACAAGTCTAAACATGCATCTATCATATCTCCTATGAATAAATTAAATAAATTTATTTTCTATTTTCTAGATCTAATTATAAATATTTACAATATCAAAAATTAGTAAATAAATAGATCTAAAAATCATAATTAATCAAATTAAAATTATGATTATGCTAGACTATACATAGAACAATTTTATTCCTAGTCTAGACATGCATCTCATACATCTTAGATCTAGATTATTTAATTTTTAATTTTTTGATTTCAGATCTAATTACATCTAATGTGACATCTGAAATCATCTAATTATCGAATAAAAAATATTTTAAAATCAGATCTAATGAATTATGGAACTTGGCTCTAATACCAGTTGAAGGAAAAGCCTTATTTTTCGGGTTAGGTTCGTTCAGATTTGATTGGATCAAGAGGGATATTTCAAAAATTTTTTCTCTGAGATCCTAATCAGATCTGAGACTCAGATATGATCTTATTGATTTGATAATAAAAATAAAAATAAAAATTAAATCTAATTTAATTATATCTTTGTTTTGGGTAATCCAATTACCCTGTGATGATCCCGATGTTTGCCTGAGGTTCTAGATGTAGCCATGCAAGCATCTGGCCTCTACCGGTTTCCACTCGGGCATGATCTGGAGATCTTTTCCTTCTCAGTTAATCCTTCAAAAATCAGATCTAGATCTGATCTTGAAGATCTTCAAAACTGCTTTTGAAGAACAACCGTTGTCTCTTGCAGCAGTGCTGCCTTCTTCCTTTTCTGGCGCCTTTTACTTGCTTGGATCGCACCTTATTTGTACCTAAAAGCCCTTGGGCATGGAGAGGGGAGAGAGGACCAGAAGGTGGCGTGGAGGAGGGAGAGAGGCTATGTAGCATGGGCTAAAGGCAGAAACATTAAATTCTAGGCGCAGACAGGGTTTATATAGACCCTGCTCGCCATGCAGTGCCACATTATCCCGACCAATCACGGCCCTTTGTGCAATCAGATCTAAATCTGATTGGTGGGATGATATCATCTGATCCAATCAGATGAGAGACCCTCAAACCCCCTCCTTAGGTGGCACCAAGACTGGGTCAAACAAGACTTCTTGGCACCATAGAGTTTAATCCCCAGAAGCAACCTAGAGTCCCATCTATATGGAATTCCATCTTTTATCCTCATGGGGCGCACGCCTCCCTAGGCATGCGCCCCCTTCCTATCTGCATTTTAGCAGGAGGACAAGTCCCCAAGTACTCTTCTATGGGTGCATGACACATGGACAGATGTCTAAGTATCCAAGGTCAATATTTGACCAATGTCTGAAAACAAGATTTAGCAGGTGACCAAAATGGCAGGTGTTGTTTCAAATTTATCTCATAAATTAAGACAACCCTTTTTTGACCTAGACAAGCTTCAGTTAGACCAAGTAAAGGTTCCTATGTGAGCTCAAACATATTTGGCTCAATCGAGACAAGCTTTAATTATTATTAAAGGAGAATATTAGGCTCAATTGTGTGCTAGCACGATTTTCTTGAACCTAATTGAATCTTATTCAAATCAATTGAACTAGGTTAGTCCAATTGATGACATCTAGATCCAAACCTTTATTAGTGTGATCCAGTTAGGTTCAATTCTGTATGGTAATGGGATACATCGCGATCTCTATCATCAACATCATCGAAACATCTTCCGATGAATCAAAACTTTTTTGATTCAGATAACTAGTATGATCGATCATCCAAATCATTCTAATTGCTCCCAAAATCCACCAGTGACCCTAGCAGCATATGGTGGCAATCTATTAGAACTGAAAGCGAACCTCTCGGTGCAGTTATCTGTATGATTAAGTTCCTCTATCTTGAGCCCCGACTGGATTAGGGTTAAGGTGATCTCGTCAAACCCTAATTTCCGTCATATAAATTATTCGATTCAAGTCCAATGTGAAAACCCTAATAGAAACTCTTTCTATTATTTCACTTTGCCATGGCCATGGGCTTATGGACTTGATTCTCATGATCATCATAGGATTGCTTCTCATCTATCGAGGTAAATAGATCCTCTATTGGTGCAATCCAATTTTTACAATGAACATGCTATAGCCAACATACACCTTAGGGTTCCGAATGGCTAGGAGGCCGAGTTATGGTGTAATCAAACTATAACACTCTCAAAGGGGAACTGCCGATGCACCTCAGATCAAAGAACTAGACATACCACTGCAGCTTCGAGCCAGTCATCGACGAGAAGGTAGACTTCCTCATAACTGCTCGAGGTGGTCGCGCTCAGTGCCCTCGTTCTCTAACGAGTACCTATACTCTCGCTTCGGTGTCTCTACACCGTAGATTTAAGACTAATCTATTCAAAAGAAGTGATTGTATACCAACTTTCTGGATCAATCACCATCCTCATGATGATCCTATGGTCGGAAGCATTTTATGAGTTAATAATGAAAATTCATGTCTTAAATTTTTAACTCTTGAAAATATAAACTATCATTATCATTAACTCAAGAAATGTATCACAGACACTTTTAAATACACATTATGATAGAAAATAATCTATTTTATTATTTATAGTTAAAATTATAATTTTGTCCTTAAAAGTATATTACAAGTGTCAGTTAATCTGGCTTCTAGGGCATACATATCTAACATATTTTATTAACATGGTACTAGTATAGTGTCCGATATGAGATTGAAAACCTTTTTCTGCAGAAATTAATACAAGAAAAAGCTTGAGAGTAAACTAGTTGCTCTTACCCATCATAAGTCCCTCATCAACTTTGGGATCATTAGAATCAATTGGTGATTTTATCCTCACAACTATAGGTGGGAATCTTAATTGACTAGAACATCTATAAGCTAGTTATTCGTGTTAAGCCTTCTCCTAGCCCATCTTTGGCCTCCTTTTCTTATTCTTTTGTAGCTGCATGTTTTTTTTTCCCAATTAGGTCTCCACTAAGGCACTAGCAAATCCTTAATGGATCTACTCTTGCTATCTCTTTTCAGATATCAGAACAAGTGCTTCTAGAATGAGTTACATGGACCTTATTTAGATTTGGCTAGCTTAGGTATTATCTAGGCTTCATCTTTGGAATATGATTGCTTGTAAGGTAGGATTATTTTCCTGTTTAGATCTATGCATGAAATTTCTTTCTAAATGCAAACTCCATCAACTAGGCTTGATATAACATGCTCTCTTACACACATTTGTGAAGGCAGTATCCATCTTCTTGTCATGTGATTACTCAAACTAAATCTCACAAGGTCATTGTTAGTTGTTGCCTTTTTAAACTTTTCTTATTTAATGAGTTTTGACTACTATTTACACATCATTTCTCAAACTAACATATGGGAGACACGTGCCTAATTGGCCACATTGTGGAGTGAGAATAGGTATGGGTTTCAGAAGAAAATGCCAAGAGTTGAGACCAAATAGATACCATATAGAATTTGACCGAGGAATCACACCAAAGGCCGAACATACAGGAATGATCGAGAGGGCACCAATAAAAAATAGGCCGAATGAAGATACAACAAAGATTTCAATAGGCTAAATGTGATTGTTGGTCTGACAAGTGGTACAGGATTAGGTTGCTTGGATGGACATGCATAGTGAGAGAATAGTTGGTGTCTGTTCCTAGAGTCGTTAGGAGTAGAGGCTAGATATGGTAGTAACCATTAGAGTGGACAACTGTTATATTTAGTATAAATAAGTAAAATTTGTACTATGTAAAGATCCTTTGATAATCTAAAATATTAATGCATTTTATCTTATCTTAACTTACCGATAGCTTTTTACCTTAGGAGTAGTGTTAACGTATATCTCTATTACTATAGCCAAAGCCACACCCATATCTTATATCTATATTATTGTAGCCCAGGCTGTTAGATGTGTGCCTTAGAAGTCAGATTGGTTGACACTTATAAAATACTTTCTAGAAGCATTTTTGTAATTTTGACTTAAAATTAATAAAAGAATTATTTTCTATCACATTGTGTATTTAAAGTGTCTGTGATACATCCATTGAGTTAACGGACTTGATAACACATTCTCAAGAGTTGAGAATTTAAGACGTGTTATTATAATTAACTCATAAATTACTCTCGATCTTAGGATCATCACGAGGATGGTGATCGATTTGGAAGATTGGTATACGATCGCTTTTTTAGGATAGATGAGTCTTGAGTCTACGGTGTAGAGACATCAGAGTGAGAGTATAGGTACTTGTTGAGAATAAGGGCACTGAGCGTGACCATCTCGAGCAGTCATAAGAAAGTCTACCTTCTCGTCAATGACTAGCTCGATGCTGCAATCATGTGTCAGTTCTTTAACCTGAGGTGCATCGGCAATTCACCTTGAGTATGTTATAGTTTGACTACACCATAACTCAGTTTTCCTTGCCATTTGGAATCTCGAGGTGTATGTTGGCTATAGCATGTTCATTGTAGGAATTGGATCGCACCAATAGAGGATCTATCAATTCGGTAGAGTAGTCCTATGATGATCATGAGATCGAGTCCTTAAGCCTATGGCCATGGCAGTGTGAATGTAATAGAATAGAGTTTCTATTAGGGTTTCACATCGGACTCGAATAGAATGATTTATTTATATAACGGGTATAGGGTCTGACGAGTTCATCTTGACCAAGATCTTGTCGGGGGCTCATGATAGAAGAACCCAATCATATGGTTGGCTGTATCGAGAGGTTCGTGTTTGGTTCTGATGGGTTGCCACCATATACTGCTAGGTGTCACTAGTGGATTTTGGGATCAATTAGAATTGTCTTGATGATCGACGATTCTAATTGGATGAATCAGAAGAGTTCTGGTCCATCGAAAGGTGTTTCGATGATGTCGATGATGGAGATCACCACATGTCCCATTACCATACAGAACTGAATCTAATTGAGTCACACAAACAAGGGTTTAGGTCTGGATGTCATTAATTAGGCCAACCTGATCTAATTGATTTGGATTAGATCCAATCAGGTTCAAGAAAATCATGCTAGCACACGATTGGATCTGACTTTCTCCTTCTGTCGACTTTCTGGTTTGTCTCGATTGAGTCAAATTGGATTTGGCTCATTTGGAAATCCTGTATGGGTTTGTCCTGGTCTGATTAAAATTTATCCTGGTCAGATCAAGGCTTGTCCCGATCAATTCAGGTCTTATCTTAATCCCATAAGATGGGATCAGGACAAGGGGTCAAATTGACCCGGCTTTGTAGGAATTGAGGAAGAGGGGCATGCTCCCCCTAGAGATTTTCTAAGAGTGCGCAGCCCTAGATGGATTCGCATAGAGAGAAGGCTGCATGCCTCTCCTGGCGTGCGCCCCATGTGGATAAATTAGAGAGATCGCCCATTTTGAATGGACTCTGCATGGATGAAGTTTGAACTGTTCAAACTTCTAGGATATTTGATCTCTTGCCAACCCTTCCTCCTTATTAGATTTGTGGTGCATTTTCTCAAGTTTGTGCGACAAATTGCTGGTGAAAATCATAGTGGGTGTGGAAATTAAATTGGAGTCCTGCTTTAAGCAAGCCCTAGGACTCTAGGGTGGTGCCTAGGTTTATAAATAGGTTGCTGCACCCTAGGTTTTCTTATCCTAGTTAATCCACGCCCAAGTGCTGATACTCCTTCCATCTCCCACGCCACTTATCTTCCTCCGCTCCCTCTTCCCATGCCCAAGGAATTGGGCAAAATCAGTGAACAAGAGTTGAAGTGCTGATCTTGCAAGGACCGCACCGACGATTTCTAGTTCGTGAGACGGACTAGTTGTTGTCGAAGATCGTTTTGAAGGCGCACCAGGAACATCTAAGATCTGATTTTTTGAGATCAGATCCAGGAGGATACTTTTGGATCTAATCCGAGTGGATGCTGGTAGAAACCGAGCACGTGCGTGGCTTAGATCATTAACAGATCATCACTCCGAGTGAACAGTTCACCCAAATATGTGATATTGTTATCACTGTTCTTATTTTAATTTTTGTTTTCATTATCAGATCAATCTAATCAGATCTGAGAACTCTCAGATCTGATTGGATCTAGATAAATTTTTGAAAAAAATTATGCTGCAAATCTGATCCGATCAAATTGATCCTACGGTAGGAACCAGAAATTCCTTCAACTGGTATCAAAGCTAGATTTCTGGTTCCAGATCTATTTTTAAATTAGATCTGATATTTTTTTGATACGATCATATAAATTTTCAGATATTACATGAGATGTAATTAGATCTAAAAGCATGAGATGCAATTTAATTTTTCATATATATGATATATGGATTGCATGTCTAGACTAGTTCTATAGATCTATACCATGATTAGTCTAGATCTAAAATTTTTTCATGATATGATCATTTAATTTTATTTTCAGATGTTACATGAGATGTAATCAGATCTGAAACATGAGTTTAAATGTTTAAAATTGATATATGTGATATATACAAAGCATGTGTAGTTTAGATCTTTAATCATATATGAGATATATATGCTAGATTTAACTATTTTGTAGTGTAGTTTAATTTTCTGATTGAGGCATTTCCCTTGGCTGTCCGATCATAAGAGTAAGAAGGGTTTAAATGCCCTCGCTTTCCATTCGATGGGATGTTCTTATGGCTTGTAGGGATGTTGCACGTTTGTCCTCAATCAGAAAAATAAAACTTTCTTTTCTGCAAAATCCTAGATCCAAAAATCCTAGGATCTTTGATGCATGTTTTGTTTTATGAACTTTTGGACTTAATTAAGAATTAAGTTTATGAAATAAATTAGATCTAAAAATTAAGAATTTTCAGATCTAAGACACCATAAAAAATGGGTTTAGGTATGGGTAGCTTGATAGGTCTAGCGGTTGATCAAATCGAATCAAGAGTTGGTTAGGTGGGATCAAGAGTGCTTAGATTTGACTAGCCCATTAGATGTAAGTCTTGGTCAAGATCGACTCACAGCTATATGTGATCGACCACTTTAAGACCTAATTTGGCTCCGCGGTTCGAGCCTAGATTATAGGCTAACTCGATCGATTCTGGCTCGATAATTTGGTATCTAAGGTAAGTTCGGCAGATACGATCGATGGTCTTTAATTGGGAGCTACTCGACCTGAATGCATTCATGGCGAGTTAATGGTATATCCCTCCCACCAATCTCACTTACCTGGTCATTTGAGTCGATCCAGTTCTGATTTAAGGTAGCTAACGATTCGAGCTAACCTATGCCATTAGGTTAGTCATAACCGTTATGACTAGTTAAGTCTAAGAGATTTAAATTGAAATCTTCCTAAGAAAATATTAAGTCATTGATCTTCCACCATTGTCAATGTGTGGGCTCTTCCTAGGATTGATTGTTCTCAGCTAGATATAGTGTTTCAATTGCACCGGAAAGACGCAACCACATCTATTAGGCATAGGATGCTATAGATTGGAGGATGGATTGGGCTCAATATTTCAGATATGGTGAGAATCCTAATCACGAATCTAGTTTGTGTAAATGGTGGGTTTGACTTAACTAAGGAGTGGAGCAATATTCCGGGCACGGTGAGCTTCATGAATTAAAGACCAAGTTTAGGTGCACCATGTTTGGAGAAACATTGGACAAGAGTTGTCCACTCATCGACTGACCCATCACCAATAACTGTTAGGTGAGGTGGTGAACCAGTCGGTGGGACCGCACCACCCACTAAAAGTCATTAATCGCAGAGACCATCACATCTTTGCTAAGGGAGTGTAGGAATCTGAGAAAATAGTGGAAGTCTAAATTTGTTTAAAAATGAAATTCCTAAATAAATTGGTTAAGTCAATTATAAATCTAACTAGAAACTTGGACTCTTTACAGGAAAATATCTACGTCAAACCTCTAGCTCGAATCCTAGATACCCATAGATCGATCGGACCTAATTACAGGGATTGGCTTAGGAACTTGAAAATCGTTTTGAGTTCCGAAAAGCTGACCTATGTACTGGATTAGGAACTTTCCACTCTCAGCCCATTCGACCATTGATCAGAGAGTGTCTCATGAAAAGTGGTTGGACGATAACAAGAAGGTTAGGTCTATATATTGGACTCAATGTCTGATGAGCTGTAGCGCCAATACGAGGACATTAGGACTGCACGCCAAATGTTGGCTCACCTACAAGAGTTGTATGGTGAATAGAGTCGCACAACGTGCTATCAAGTCTCAAGGAGACTTTTTAACATGCAAATGCATGATGGGCAGTCGGTCCAAGATCATTGCCTAATGATGATCAAGGACCTAGAAGAGCTTGAGAAGCTCGGTGTCCTGATGAACAAGGATTTGCAGATTGATGTGATCCTGTAGTCCTTGACTGATTCGTATGGGCAGTTCATCATGAACTTCCATATGAATAAGCTCTAGTGCACCTTGGCTGAGTTGATGAATATGCTGACTACTGCTGAGCAAACTTTGAAGAGTTCAAAGGACTCGGTTCTGGCTATGGAGCGGACTTCTACCAAAAGAAAGTCTTTTAGAAAGAAGTCTGCAAAGAAGCAGAAAATTGAGGGGAAGAAGTTGGGCAAGCCGAAGTAGAAGGCCGCGGAGAAGGAAAAGTATTTCCACTATAACTTCGATGGTCATGGAAGCGGAATTGCCCTGCATACCTAGTCAGCTTGAAGAACAAGAAGAAAGGAGGACCTTCTGGAGGTATGCCCGTCATTGAGACTAACCTTACGGTTTCTTCTGCATCCAGTTGGGTGCTTGACTCTGGTTCTAGTGCTTATTTATGCACTTATATATAGGATCTTGAGGAGAGCAGGAGGCTAAGGGATGGCAAGATGACCCTGTACGTTGGAAATGGAGCAAGTATATATAGGATCTTGAGGAGAGCAGGAGGCTAAGGGATAGCAAGATGACCCTGTACGTTGGAAATGGAGCAAGAGTTGCTGCTGTGGCCATTGGATTGTACCCTCTTCGATTACCGTTTAGATGTCTTAGTTCTTAGGGACTTATTATGTGCCTACTGCAAGCAGGAATTTGATTTTTGTTTCGTGCTTAGCACATGAGAACTATATAATTAGTTTCTTTAAGGACCACTGTATTATTCTTTCTGAAAGAAATAAAATTGCAAGTGATTTCTTAATTAACGGTTTTTATATAATGTCGAGCAAAATGTGAATACTATAGGATCAAAATGACTTAGAGATAGTATTAATGAAAGGTATCTATGATACCTTAGGCTAGGTCATATAGCTGAAGACAGGATTAACAAATTAGAAAAATTCGGACTAATGGGTCTATTGACTTTCGAGTCGTATCCAATTTGTGAGTTATGCTTTCAAGGCAAAATGACCAAGCTTCTCTTTGTAGGACATGGGGAAAGGACTATAGATCTACTTGTCTTGGTACATACAGATATATGCAGCTCATTTGATGTGCAGGTCAGAGGCAACTTTATCTTCTTCATTACCATTATTAATGATCTATCTCGGTACAGGTATGTATACCTGATGCGATACAAGTCTGAAGCCTTTGAAAAATTCAAAAAATTCAGACATGAAGTGGAAAAGCAAATTGGAAAGCCGATTAAGGTTTTTCGATTAGATCGAAGAGGTGAATACCTTAGTCGGGAATTTCTAGACTATCTCAAGGATAATGGCGTAGTCTCATGATGGACTTCATCTGGAATGCCTCAACTCAATGAGGTTTCAAAATAAAAAAACAGGATCCTATTAGATATGGTTCGATCCATGATGAGTTTCACGGACCTTCCTAAATTTCTTTAGGGACAGTTTAATGACAGTTATTTACCTACTGATTAGAGTTTTGTTTAAGATCGTTCCTATCACACCATATGAGATATTACATGATAAGAAGTCACGTCCGAGTCATCTCAAAATTTGGGGTTGTTTGGCTCATGTCAAGAGACAACAGGTGGATAAGTTAGAGCTCGGTTTATTGGATATCCTAAAGAGTCGTTACTTCTATCTTTCAGAAGACCATAATGTGATTGTGAGTCGACACCATTTTTCTTGAGAAACAATTTGTTCAAGATCGTAGCACTCGGGAGACAAATTAGGCTCGAGGAGAGTCTCTGAAGAGCAACGAGCTAAGGAACCTGAGAAATTCAGTCAGTCAGAGCCGATCCACACACTACCTCCTCCATCTCATAGGTCAAGTAGGGTTTCCCGTCCTCCTGAGAGGTACTTGATACTATTTTAGAGGATGTAGAGAAAATGTTCCTCACAGAAAATGGGATTCATGGTGATGATCCCAAAATCTATGACGAGATAATATCAGATATCAACTCCAAGAATTGGTGAGAGGCAATGCAGTTAAAAATTGACTCCATGCGCTCAAACCAAGTCTGGACCTTGATAGATCCACCTGAAGGTATTGTACTTATTGAGTGTAAATGGATCTTTAAGAGAAAGGTGCAGATGAAAATGTGGAGACATTCAAGGTTAGGCTAGTGGCGAAAGAGTATAGTCAGCGCGAAGGTATTGACTATCAAGATACCTTGTTAGTGGCCATGCTAAAATTCATCTACACATTGCTTGCCATTGTAGCATATTTCGATTACGAAATATGACAGATGGACATAAAAATGGCATTCCTAAATGGATATCTTGAGGAAGATATTTATATGGAACAATCACGTGGTTTCATTTTCAATGATGGTGATCACAAGGTCTGCAAGTTACAAAGGTTCATCTATGGACTCAAGCAAGCATCTCGGAGCTGGAATGCTCGTTTCAATAATGTAATCAAATTGCTTGGTTTCATCAAGACGAGAAGGAACCATGTGTGTTTAAGAAGATCAATGGGAGCGTTGTTGTCTTCCTCGTACTGTACATGGATGACATTCTCCTAATTAGGAATGACGTTCCCATGTTGATCTTGGTTAAAGTGTGGTTGTCTAAAAAGTTTTCAATGAAAGACCTAGGAGAAGCATCTTTTATATTAGGGATTAAGTTTTATAGGGATAGACCAAAGAGGATGCTAGATCTCTCACAGAAGATATACATAGAGGAGGTGCTGAAGAGGTTCAGCATGAAAAACTCCACGAGGGGACTAGTGCCCTTCAGATATAGCATTAATCTCTCCAAAAAGATATGCCCCAACACACTAAGGAGATTGAATGCATGAGCAAGATTCTTTATGCTTCGACAATAGGGAGCCTCATATACGCCATGTTGTGTACACGATCTGATATCGCTCATGCTATGAGTGTCACAAGTAGGTATCAGTCAAATCTAGGTGAAGAGCACTGGACTTTTGTAAAATGTATCATTAAGTACTTGAGAAGGACTAAGGATATGTTTTTGGTCTTTAGTAATAGAGAACTCCAGGTCCAGGGGTATATAGACTTAGACTTTATGTCTGACATAGATGATCGAAAGTTGACATCTGGAAGTCTGTTCCTGTGCATTGTGGTGCTGTAAGCTGGAAGAGTTTTAAGTAGATTGTGAAAGCGGACTCCACCATGGAAGCAGAGTACATCGTTGCCTCGAAAGCTGCAAAGAAAGCATTCTGATTTCAAAAGTTTACCATAAAGCTCGGAGTGATGCCATTAGATGCCGTTCCTTTGTACTGCAATAACAATGGCGCCATAGCCCTAGCTAAGGAGCCGAGGCCTCACCAAAAGTCTGAGCACATCGAGCGGCGGTTCCACCTCATCCATGATTATCTCGAGAAGGGATACGTCGAGGTCAAGAGAGTCGACACCGCAGATAATGTGGCTGACCCATTGACGAAGCCTAAGGCCAGTAGAAGATCGAAGCCCACTTTGAGAAGATGAGACTTAGATTTGTAGCTAATTGGTTTTAGATCAAGTGAGAGTTTGTTAAATGTGTGCCTTAGAAGTCAGATTGACTGACACTTGTAAAATACTTTTTAGAGATATTTTTGTAATTTTAACTTAAAATTAATAAAAGAATTATTTTCTATCATATTATTTATTTAAAATATTTGTGATACATTCATTGAGTTAACGAGCATGATAACACATATTCTCAAAAGCTGAGAATTTAAGGCATGTGTTATCATAATTAACTCATAAATTGCTTCCGATCGTAGAATCATCATGAGCATGATGATTGATCTGGAAGATTGGTGTATGATCGCTTTCTTATAATAGATGAGTCTCGAGTCTATGGTATGGAGACACCGGAGGGAGAGTATAGGTACTTGTTGACCACCTCGAGCAGTCATAAGGAAGTCTACCTTCTTATCAATGACTAGCTCGATGCTGCAGTCGTGTGTCTGGTTGTTTGACTTGAGGTGCATCGGCAGTTCACCTTGAGTGTGTTATAATTTGACTACGCTATAACTCGATCTCCTAGCCATTCGGAATCCTGAGGTGTATATTGGCTATAGCATGTTTATTATAGGAATTGGATCGCACCAATAGGAGATCTATTAATCTTGGTAGAGTAGTCCTATGATGATCATGAGATCGAGTCCTTAAGCCCATGGCCATGGCAGTGTGAATATAATAGAAAAGAGTTTCTATTAGGGTTTCACATCGGACTCGAATCGAATGATTTATTCATATGACAGGTATAGGGTCTGACGAGTTCATCTTGACCTAGATCCTATCGGGGCTCATGATAGAAGAACCCAATCACATAGTTGGCTGCACTGAGAGGTTCATATTCGATTCTGATGGATTGCCACCACATACTACTAGGTGTTACTGGTGGATTTTGGGATCAATTAGAATTGTTTTGATGATCGATGATTCTAGTTGGGTGAATCAGAAGAGTTTTGGTCCATTGAAAGTTGTTTCGATGATGGAGATGTTGACATATCTCATTACCATACAGAACTGAACCTAATTGGGTCACACAAACAAAGGGCTTGGGTCTGGATGTCATTAATTGAGCCAACCTAGTTCAATTAACTTGGATTAGTGATGCGTAGTCGTTGATAGCACCAAAAATAACTCTACTCACTACGTAGGTAGGGTGAGTCGAAATCGTATCCTCAGGAACCTTGGGTTAAGTTGAGATTGCAAAATAAAAGAAAGAAGATTTATTTTGATTTAGAAAATAAACTATCCTAAAATTGATGTAATTAGAAAACAAAGATCTCGGAAGTTTTGAATTAATTTTGTACTAACAGAGTTGTATTTCTTTTCTTTTTTTAAATAATTATAATTAATTTTTAAAAAAATATCTATCTTTTTTTAGCATGCTCCGTACCTGTAGATCATAGCGCGTCTCTAGAAAGTACTAGATAAACAACTCTTCTTTCCTCGGCATGCCTTATACCCGTAGATCACGACACGTCTCCGGAAAGCAAAAGTTGTTCCTAATATTAATCTAACAGGAAAGCATAAATAAAAGTATATAAAAGAGTAGATAAAGAACTCATGACAATTTAAATAAAAAGTATAATCTTGATTGCATATAAAAGAAATACAAAAAAGTTTAGAACAATAAACCTGTATCGTTACAAAATTTCTTCTCCTCTCCTGAGACTGCTAGCCTAGCTGTTCATGGAGTAGTCCCTTCCTCTTCTTCTATGCAAGGCTCTAGAAGAATTTTTGGGATGATTCTTAAGTGGGAGTATAAGAGCCTTTTTATAGGGGATAAGAGGGAAGAGTTTTACATGGTTTTTAGATGTGGGACTAAAGAAAATAATAAGGCTTAAAGGATGGATGGATGAGATTAGAGGATCAAAACAGATAAAGAAAATATAAATGTTCCTCTTGGAACATTTATAAATATTATTTTTTCTTTTAAACTTGTCCGCTGTGAGCTGTGTTGCCATGTCCGCCACCGCGTCTGCCACGAACCCGCCAATGTTGCTAGCTATGGACCCTTGCATCCGCTAAAAAATGTTCTCACCGATCCATTAATCAAACAACGGACCCGCCGTCCAGGTTAAAAAGAAAGCAGCACCTTTCTTTAACCCGTCTTACCAAAAGAAACTTTTGTTTCTTTTAAATACCGCAGATATCCTTTTGGGCTCCCAAAATAGTATCTTCATTTCTCATAATACCATATGCATCCTTCTTTTAATTTAATTCTGTTTTGAGTCCAATTTACTCCAAATTTGAATCCTTTTGATTTACGAATCGGGCTCTTTGTATCGTCGATCATCTTTTCTGCAAAATATAAGAAGCATCAAATTCTTAATAAATTAAATATAATTCTATGCTTCAAATGGCTTAAATTAAGTATTTATCATACCCCCTAACTTGATTTTTGCTCATCCTCGAGTAAAATAGAAAAATCAGTGGTAAGTACTGACTCAACCTTGAATAAAAAGTTAGGTTAGGCATTCCTAAAAGTAGGTGATACCCGGCCAGACCATTAAAGAGATACTTCATTGGATTATCAATTCGATCCAATTAGTGGTTGAGTTAGCCATAGAAATTTTAAGAGCTCTTCTTTCACCAACTCCTCACTTTACTCTTTAAATCCTCTAACTAGATGTGAGCCAGATTTATTATCTTCTTGCAATTTAATCCTCCTTATTATCTTCTTCTTTTTTTTAACATACTTTCTTATTGACCCTTGTAGCAAGCTTTCAGCCAATGACTTCCAAACTAGTTGACTTTAGAGCATTAAGTGTAAAGCACCCGTCGGGCTTACTGACTTGAGTCTAAGAAAATATAATTCTTATAACTGATTTCTTACATCTCCATCTTTTGATGCGAACCACAACGTTTAGGCGACGGGGCTCAGTTACTCAGTGAGACAATGCTAAACCCCCCTCTTTTTTTTCTTTTTGATAAAAAACATAATCTAAGGAAAACTTTTGCATGCCTCGACCTTTCCATCCAATCTCCCATAAAGTCGATTCTTCATTGAGATTGGTAAGAAGAGGGCTTTAGAATTACTCTAAAATTTAGTTTGGTCTAAACTCTACCATTCATTGGGTATTTTTAATAATTTACCCCTCTATTCCTCTAAAATTATCTAGATCATTAATCACTCATTGATTAGAATGCCTGATTAACTTCAAATCGAAACAGAATTCAAGTATATGGAACTAATTATTTCTGATTATACTTGAGGACTTGATTAAGTTAGCTTCCTTCCCCCCCACTTAATTGACATTGTCCTTAATGGAGTAGGAAAATAAAATAAAATAAGCAATGAAAAGAAAAGGAGGGAGTGCACATGGGGTAATTTTGCTTCGAAAGTTGAAAATAGCTTCATTAATTAACAGGCTCTTGTTTTAAGTTCCTACAACTGCAAAAAAAATGTTAAAAAAAAAGAGGTCATTGGGTTGCCTCCTAACAAGCGCTAAGTTTAACGTCTTCAACTAGACCAACCAACTTTTTACCTATTCAGGATCAAATACTGTATTGAAAAATTCTCATGGTCTTTCACCTCCAAATTTCAAAAAATAACTTGCAACCACATTATTCATAAATTTTATTATTTCTTTATTATCTATTTTAGGAAGATGGTTTGTAGTTCCTCTCACAACCCTTGGTTTATCAAGGATTTCTTCAATTTGTTCTTTTAACATACTTCTGAATTGGGTTTCCAAATTAGGAGTTGGATTTGATGCACCGATTGCTTGCTGGAAGTATGTCATATGGTTCTATACATATATACGCAGGTGTGATCGAGGGTGGTTTTATTTCTAAAACCAATGGTGATTCTAAAAAGGAAAATGTTGGAGCAGGTATTATAGGTAAAGGCTCATATTTTTCAGTCTATGGAGGAGTTGTGCTAAAATTGGCTGGCTCTAGTTATGTATTCACATCTTCAATATACCCATCTAGGTCAAAATCGTCCACTCCAAAAGGATCCCAACGTGTATACACTAGGTCCTGAAAAATACTTTTAGAGGTGGTTTCCTCTATTGTCTCTTCTACCACATCTACTTCAAAACAAGTAGTGGTTTGTGATCTGTAGGGAGTCTGAAATATATTTAATCTCAACTTTCTATTCCCAAATGAGACATCCATGACTCCTATCCTACAATTAATACATGCATTGGCTGTAGCTAGAAAGGGTCATCCTAAAATTATGGGAATCTACTTTGGATCATCAGAATGCTCCATCTCTACAACCAGAAAGTCAACTAGAAAGTAAAACTCCTCGACCTTGACTAAAACATCCTCGATTATCCCATGTGGTGCCTTAATGGATTTATCGGCTAACTGCAAGGTTACCGAAGTGGGTTTTAAATCACCAAATCCAAAGAGATCATATACTGAACTAGGTAGAATATTCACACTGGCCCCTAGATCTAACAAAGCTTTCTCAATATGTAGGTTCCCAATGACACAAGAGATGATAGGGGCACCTGGATCCTTAAGTTTAGAAGGGGTAGCATGTTGGAAGACTAAATTGGCCTGTTTAGTAAGACGAACTTTTTTCGGAATTTGTGCTCTAGATTTTCATTTTTGTGTGCACAAATCTTTCAAGAACTTAGCATAGGCCAGGACTTGTTTTATTGCATCAAGAAGGGGGAGATTGATTTGAACTTGTTTAAATAGCTCCAATATTTCATCTAATTTACCCTTGTTAAATGGCATAGGGGATTTTAATGCACTTGAGAATGGAGCTCTGGGTAATTGAGGTGGTACTAACGATGTTGGTTCGTCCCTTGTCCTAAGATCCTCTTTGTTGGTTGGTTCAAACTCGGTCAACTTTTCATTGCTTTTGGTCTTTTCAATTTTATCAGGTTGTTCTATGACCTTACCATTCCTGAGGGTCACAATAGATTTGGTTGTTTGGAAAAAGTTTCATGAGCATTAAAATTCTCAACCCTATGTTGACCTCTAGGATTAATCTCGGGTTGACTGGGTAGTTTTCCCTCCCTTTTACTGAAGGTAGTAGCTAATTGATCTATTTGGGTCTCTAGCCTTGCTATTGACTGTGTGTGAGAATGAAGAGTCTGGGAGTGAGTTTCTATCCTTGCTAAAGCTTATAGAACATTCTCCTCAAAAACTGAGCTGTGACCAGTGGTAGACGGTTGAGGAGCATTTTGAAATTGGTGGTGTGGTCCATGCTTATATGTTGGGTCCTGATATTGAGGTTGAGGTACAGTAGGGCCAACCACTGGTTGTGGTTTTCAGGAAAAATTTGGATGGTTTCTCCAGCCGGGGTTATAAATGTTCAAATATGGATCGTTTCCTGGTCTACGAGCTTGCTGAACCTACTCGTGCACAAACTCAGGAAATTGAGGTGTGGCTGGGCATTCACTAACAAAATGGTTCGGACTTGCATACAACGCACAAATTTCTTGGATTGGGTTAGGTGGAATCGGGGATTGTCCAGTATTCAGAAGACGGTCTAATTTCTAGGACAGTTCATCTACCTTACTGTGGATATCCATGATGTTTTCAATCTGATAAATTCTACTTCTTTTCTATTGAAGCATGGGTTGTTCTTTAGAGGTGCCAGACATGTGATGTACGAAATTCTCACTAAGTGTTTCAAAGAGCTGCCAAGCTTCGTCTTCACTTTTTAGCATGAATGTCCCACCACATGATGCATTAACCATTTATCGGTGTTTCTTCGATAGACCATCATAGAAACATTGAACAAGTTGCCATTTGGGGACAGCATGGTGTGAACATTTACGAATGAGGTCCCTTAACCTTTCCCATGTCCCATGAAAAAAGTTCACCATCCAATTGGGAAAAACTAGTGATGGCTTTTCTAATTTGATTTGTTTTTCCAATTGAAAAGTATTTCTTGAGAAATTCTCTCTAAAGATGGTTCCAAGTAGAAATGGTTATAGAATCTAAGGAGTTTAGCCAATGTTTGGCTTTTTCCTTAAGTGAGAGAGGAAACAGTTTCAATCAAAGGGCATCATCGGAGAAGTTTTGGATTTTTACCATGGAACAAATCTCAAGAAATTCATCTAAATATTTGTACGTGTCCTCGTTACTAAGTCCATAGAATGATGGCAACATTTGAATAATGCTAGACTTAATCTTATACTGGGTAGCTTCTAATAGAGGAGCTTGAATGCATGGAGAATAGGTATACGAGGACGGAGTGAAACATTCTCTCAATGGGCACGGAGAGCCTCACCAAGTGCAGCCATGTTTCTAACTCGGATAGTCCTGAGATTCTTTTCTAGTTCTTTGTCTAGTGGTTGCAAGTCAGGTTTTAGCGATCATCGACCTAACATGCACTAAAAGGTCTATGTAGGACCATCCTAGTCTATTAAGATTTTTCTTTTTAGAGAGGAGAGAAAAGAGTTTTAAAGAAGAGAACCTAAGGAGTCTTAAAGCTAAGAAGAGAGAAGAATTAGTTGTGGTTAAATTTTAATTGCAATCAAGTTAACATACAGTGGGCTCTCTATCCTAAGGTTATCCTAGTTCTAGATAGCTCCTAATTGTTCCAAGTTAGCGTTCAAGTCCTTCAAGTTGGAGCTTGACCAACCAACTGGCTAGGTATGTGTAAGGTCGGTGGGAGTCCTTCCGTTGCTTTTCTTATACACCAATTAAATTGGCCAGATCAGTGAATGGAATCAATTATAAACCACCTTCCTTCGAGCCCAGTCATCTCACAAACCACTTGCCTAGACACCAGCTAGCTGACCAAGACTAACCTGGTCGAACTCTCTAGGTCACTTGTCCTATTTAGTTCGAAATTCTTAAGAGTCAACGTCTAATTAATTTTAGATTAAGGTCTAGGTTATGCAGATGTAAGGGAGTGATTTGTGGGCTAAGGGTGATCAAATCCCCACCTTATCTTAGTTAATGGGTTGTGCCTTTGAAGTTAATTATGGTGATGCAATGTAAAGAAATAAGGTGTCCAATCAAGTTAAAAATTTTTATATTTGAGGTTACGCTGTCTTAGTTAAGTGTTATGACATGTCAATGGCTTTTTTTAGGGTTTATAATTTTGTCTTTTTATATTTTTTTTGTTTTTTTTGATTTTGCAAGAAAATAAATTTAAGTGATTAAGTTTAAAGAGCAATAAATCACTAGGCTCTAAAAAGCAGTAGTTCAATCTAAACTATAGAAAGTAGGAAATCCCTAAGATTAAAAAGCAGTAAATTAGTTATGCAAAATAAGGTAATTATTTAATTATGCAATAAGATAATCTAGCTAGAAAGCAACAAAAAATAAAAATTAAAAAGCTTCTTTTTTAAATCAACCGTGCCAAGGTCCCCGACAACGGCGTCAAAATTTGATGCATAGTCGTTGATAGCACCAAAAATAATTCTAGTCACTACGTAGGTAGGGTGAGTTGAGATCGTATCCTTAGGGACCTTGGGCTCAGTTGAGATTGCAAAATAAAAGAAAGAAGATTTGTTTTGATTTAGAAAATAAACTATCCAAAATTGATGTAATTAGAAAACAAGATCTTGGGAGTTTTGAATTAATTTTGTACTAACAAAGTTGTATTTCTTTTTTTTTTTAAATAATTATGATTAATTTTTGGAAAAATACCTGTCTTTCTTCGACATGCTTCGTATCCGTAGATCATGGTGCATCTCCAGAAAGTACTAGGTAAACAACTCTTCTTTCCTCGGCACGTCCCGTACCCATAGATTACGGCGCATCTCCAAAAAGCAAAAGTTGTTCCTAATATTAATCTAACTGGAAAGCATATAAAATAGTAGATAAAGAACTCATGACAATTTAAATAAAATGTATAATCTTTATTGCATATAAAAGAAATACAAGAAAGTTTAGACCAATAAACCTATTCTGTGTCGTCGTTACAAAATTTCTTCTCCTCTCCCGAGACTGCTAGCCTAGCTGCTCATGGAGTAGTCTCTTTCTCTTCCTCTATGCAAGACTCTAGAAGAATTTCTGGGATGATCCTCAAGTGGGAGTATAAGAGCCTTTTTATAGGAGATAAGAGGGAAGAGTTTTACATAGTTTTCAGATGTGGGACTAAAGAAAATAATAAGGCCTAAAGGATGGATGGATGAGATTAGAGGATCAAAGCAGATAAAGAAAATATAAATTTTCCTCTTGGAACATTTATAAATATTATTTTTTCTTTTAAACCTATCCGCTATGAGTTGTGTTGCCGCGTCCGCCATCGCATCTACCACGAACCCGCCAATGCCGCCAACTACGGACCCGCGCATCCGCTAGAAAATGTTCTCACCGACCTGTTAATCAAACAATGGACCCACCATCCAAGTTAAAAAGAAAGCAGCGCCTTTCTTTGACCTATTTTACCAAAAGAAACTTTTATTTTTTTTAAATACCGCACATATCTTTTGGGTTCCCAGCATAGTATCTTCATTTTTTATAATATCATATGCATCCTTCTTTTAATTTAATTCCATTTTGAGTTCAATTTACTCCAAATTTTTCTTTTGATTTACGAATCAGGCTCTTTGTATTAGCAATCATCTTTTTTGCAAAATATAAGAAGAATCATCAAATTCTTAATAAATAAAATAAATTAAATATAATTCTATGCTTCAAATGGCTTAAATTAAGTGTTTGTCAATTAGATCCAATCAGGTTCAAGAAAATCATGCTAGCACACGATTGGACCTAACTTTCTCCTTCCGTCAACTTTCTGGTTCGTCTTGATGGAGTCAAATTGGATTTGGCTCATCCGAAAATTCTGTATGGGTTTGTCCTAGTTTGACTGGAACTTGTTCTGGTCATATCAAAGCTTGTCCTGATCAGTTCAAGGCTTGTCTTAATCTAATAAGATGGGATCTGGCAAAGGGTCAATTTGACCCGACTTTACAGGAATTAAGGGAGAGGGTTGTGCGCCCCCTAGAGATTTTCTAGGAGCGTGCGCCCTCAGATGGATTCACGTGGAGAGAAGGGCCCAAGCCTCTCCTGGCGTGTCCCCCATGTGGATATATTAGAGAGGCTGCCCATTTTGAGTGGACTCTGCATGGATGAAGTTTGAACTGTTCAAACTTCTAGGAGATTTGATCTCTCGCCAACCCTTCCTCCTTATCAGATTTGTGGTGCATTTTCTCCTCAATCTTGTGTGACAAATTATCGGAGAAAATCATAGTGGGCGTGGAAATTAAATTGGAGTCCTACTTTAAGCAAATAAGTTGCTTAAAGCCCTAGGACTCCAGGTTGGCGCCTAGGTTTATAAATAGGTTGCTGCGCCCTAGGTTTTCTCATCCTAGTTAATCCACGCCCAAGTGCTGATACTCCTTTCATCTCCCACGCCACTGATCCTCCTCCCCTCTTCCCACGTCCAAGGAGTTGGGAGAGTTGAAGTGCTGATCTTGCAAAGACTGCACTGACGATTTCCAGTTCGTGAGACGGACGAGTTCTGGTCGTAGATCGTTTCGAAGATGCACCAGGAACATCTAAGATTTGATTTTTTGAGATTAGATCCAGAAGGAGGAGACTTCCAAATCTGATCCGAGTGGACACTGGTAGAGGCTGGGCATGTACGCAGCTCAGATCAGAACCTCAGATCATCGATAGATCATCGCTGCGGATGAACAGTTCACCCAAATAGGTGATATTGATATTGTTATCATTGTTCTTGTTTTAATTTTTGTTTTCATTATCAAATCAATCTAATCAAATCGGATCTAAATAAATGTTTAAAAAAAATTCCACTGCAAATCTGATCCGATTAGATTGATCTGGCGGTAGGAACCAAAAATTCCTTCACAGGCTACATGCATATCCCTTTTTGAATCCATCTCCTTCTAATGATGGTGTAACGGTGGTGGAAGCTCTTGAAGATCAGGTTATCTGGATTGACATTACTTTTGTATCTTCTTTTTGATCACCATCTTTTTAGCTGCTTTAGTACTGGTGGCACACCCATGCATCTCTCTATGCTTGCATTAGGCTTGTGGTAACAAGTTCTCTGGTATGCTCCTCCCCTTTGGTGGTGGTGTGAGAGGAGCTTCATGCAAATAAGTTTTGTGGCATGCTCAATAGGTTACCGCATAGCCACTATGCCATTGTAGAAGGAAATCAATAAAGCAGCTGCAGAGAAAGTAGCCAATGTGTTAAGGCCACTTTTGGAGAGAGCAGCATTTTCAACGGTTGAAAAACTTGTTTCTGTGGTTGAAACTGATGTCAAGCCGTAGCATATTCCAACAAAATCTGTAATGGAGACTGTCAAGCCCATTCTTATGATGCATGAATCGGCTTATCAACTGGTGTATGGAAGTGCTGAGGTCTGTGAAGAATCTGACTTGGAGGTTTCAACAAGAAAAAACCGCCGAAGACTATTCAATAGAGCCCTTGGAATTCACTAATCAAGGTAGTGTAGAAATTGCACTGGCAGGACTTTAAGAGATCAAATTAATAGTCCATACTTTGGTTAATACCTGGCCAATATTTAAGATCATCGGTCGTGGTAAACTTCAAAAAATCATTGGTGAAGTTGACAAAACCATGCTGATAGAACTCCTGATTCTTTGCCTAGGAATAAAGGGCAAATTAAGATGTTGTAACATCAGCCGTAAGCATCAAAAGAGAGCTGGAGGGCAACCTTCTCAAATGGTGCTTCTAGAGTTTTTCTGTGTCATGCATATTTTACATATATATGCTAGGGGACAACGTGACAACGCAAGGATCAATTCAGCCTGCTACCTGATGTTATGTATAACTAGAGACCCACATTTGGATCATGGATGAGACAATTCTTTACTAGATGTTAATATCTGTGGATGGTTTGTTTGATCCATAAGTAGAAGTAGAATGAAATAGTAGTATAATAAAGACCATACGGTAGTTGCTCATTTACTACTCTCAAGGCCGAGGACATCATAATGCAATAAGTGACCATATGAAAGTGATGTACAAAGTTCTAGCAGTATCCTGAATGTGATCCCACTCATGTTGCAACTGCTTGGCTGGAATGTTGGCCTTGGCCATCTTGGCTAGGAGGCAAGGAAACTAGACACAGAGTCTTGAAGTCTAGCATGTGCTTCAGCCAGAGCCTGCAGCTTCGCTGCATGTGCCCTCTCCTCCTCAGCCAAACTTATTTTCAACCCTATCAGCCTCATGCGAACATTTGCCAGTTGAGCCTTTGGAGAAGTCATCAACTGTTTTGCTAAAGCAACTTCAGCCTGAAGGTTGTCATAGGAGTTCTTGCATAGGGTGACTTCATCCTCTAGTCCCTACCATGTGGAGCTCAAACTCTTCCTTTTGGGATGTCATGCATCCAACCTTTTCAGCTGTTGTAGCAATAGTCTGATGTATCCAGGAGATGCTGGAAGGTTGGCTTCTTATGTCGGTCAAATTTGCTGCCTGACTGATAGATAGATCAGCTCATAGTAGAATGTCGATTGCACCTCATATCTTTGTCATCCTTTTGGGACTGGCCAAGTCATTGAGGTCTATTCCAGTGATATCCCAAATACCCCTTTCTGCCTACATAATATTGGTCGAAGGACTTGATGGGGTGTGGGCCGAAGGGGACATGATAGTGTGTGCAGCTAGCTTGGCTTTCGCCTTAGCTAGCGAACTGAGAATTTGATGACCATGACTGCTACCAACTTGCAAGAAAGAAGCTGCTCGTCAAATCAAGGCCAAGTGCAAGGTACAATAGTGATTATGTACCTTTATCTCTTAGCTGCGGATGGAAGAGCTCAAACAACAGAATTCTGAGGCTACATCCATGCAAGGGACCAATTGTGGGGCCTCTAATAGGTCGACATCATGGCTTTTGGCCATCATATCCAGATCGGAACAGGTTGGTTCCAGATTTGGCTGAATTTCATGCAGAGACTTGGTCTGCATCAGCTGAATGGTTGGGCCAACAAACTTGGTGAAGGCTAAGCGAGTTGACTGATAGGTTAATGAGTAGGCTGGTCAGGGAAGACCTCAGCAGCTTGTGATGCCTCCTTCAACAGTTCAGCCAGAACTTTATGAAGTTTGTCCACTATTGAAGTTCATCTTGAGGAAGAGAGTCAGCTAGCATAGGAGTGGCAATGTGGATAGGATCAGCAATGATAGAGACATCAACAATAGGAGCTCTTTCCAGTCCATCCTCTCGGATTACCAGAGGATTAGAAGGCATCTTGCTACTCTAGCTGCCAGCGTGCTTCGTTTGAAAGGAGTTGATGGATTTCATTGGGAATTGGGGGTTCCTTGACTAATCTGATATTGCTGCAACCTTAGATCTTGAAAGTTGACTAGAAAAAGCATGCCTAATAAAGCATGCTTTGGTACACCAACTCATAGAAGTTGAGGGATGGCATTTCCTTTTTCAGTTCATTGTTTGTTGTGTGCTCATCCTAATCTGTAGCTTTGAATTTAAAATCATCCTTGATGGTGTTTTACTAGCTAAATTTGTTGCAGCTTAGCATGCATTGCTGGCTGGGTTTTGGAACAAGCTCCCTGGGAGCTTAGGGCCTACCTTGGCCATGTTCTTCTACATGAATCTGTGGACCATCCATCATATTCATTGTCAGGCCATTGAATGGCAGACTAATTGACCAATCTTTTTGTATGCCATATCTCTCTTGCTCCCATTTCCAATGCTTATCAGCACTTTTTACATTCTAGCTATGACTAGGCAACTTAAAGAGGCTTCCTAGTACAGTTCAAACAATTGAGTCAAGAGAACAAATACTTGGTGAGAGATGCATGATGGCTATATCTAGCGATGTAGGACATTAGTACAGATATTATAGGGTATTGGAAAGAATGTGCTCCGCTTCTTGTTGTTCAGTAAAACCTAAAGCACTTGAGGAAAATTTTGTGGATAATCATTTTCAGTGACATACTAGTTTTTTACTTCAGAAACTGAAACTCAATTCCGATGCTCCATCTTTACCTTATTTTTCTGTGATAATCGGTGAGCATCTTGAAGATCCCATTGGTTTTGATTTAGTTATGAGTTGCAACTTCTACATCTTATTCCTTTTCTACATTCCATACTATTCTGTTTTCTGTTTAAGAAAAATAATCTCAATTTCTTCTAAAGTCCAATAGTTTGAATACCAACATTTTCATTGCTAGTTCATATTAGCTTATGGCATAATTCTCTACAAGACCTATAGCTTATGCATTTTAAGGCTTATGTCAAGAGAATAGCATGCACAATTTGTAGTAGTTAGCATTCTAGAATTGCTTAGATGGTCAAGAATCACTGCTACATGATCAACACATAACATATTCCCATTATAAAGTATTTAGATCCTGGTCAAATTGAAAGAAGAAATAAAGTGATCCCTACAGCATCTTAGGGTGCAATATGTGTATCATTTTGTAATATCACATTCACATATCTTTCCATGGAAGTGTATGTCAAATGTCCGTAAGGATGGTACACATACATACTGTGCCATCCCCCAGATAGCACAAGCATGATGCATGGAAAACCATTCATAAGGCCTCATCTCAACTATTAAAGGTCAATTTTATGCATCCTTTTTTTTGCTAATCATTCCTACATTGTGCAATCTCTGGTATTACATTCTTTTCTAGATATTTCTCATAACTTTTGTCTTTATTTCCTTAGATCTTACTCTTTTCTCTTTCTCGAACCTTTAAACTGGAGTGTTCTCATATTTCATTCGGCATGTTTGTTCTACATCCATCTGTGCTACAAATTTGCCCTAAATTGGAGTTGCTCTTTCACCTCTTAATATAATCACTCCACCTTTTTTTTCTCTACTTCTAATCTCCTGTTTGCATATCATGCATGCCCTGTTATCAGTGGAGGGTAATGTTAAAATTAGAAGAGAAAAGGGACCAAATATGGTTATGGATACAAGTTCTGAAGATTCTCCATCAGTCCTCTTGAAGAATCTAGGGACTTGTGACGGATGTAGAAATATGGTTGGCAAAGTAATCACGGTCAATATCAGCATAAGTTTAGACTTATATGGTGATCTTGAATAAACAAAAAAAAAATAACGTGGATGTTTGAGAAGATCAAATAAAATTACCGCTGCGGATCCTTATGAACTGATTGTAGCAAGTTGGTCATAAAAATGCTCTAAGAAGAGTCTTTTGGTTGGGGAGGAATGAGATTATTCTGTTCTTGTCTTATAATTATGAATGATGTCATATAACTTTGGACTATCAGTTTATGTTATAAGTGTTTCTCTACCAAGATCCCTCTTCAAGCTTGTTTCTGGTGAATTGCTGATGAGTCATCCTCTTTCCCCAACTATTCATGTGCTCCCTTTCTAGTGGAGTCCTTTTGTTGGTTAGCTTCTAAAGAGATCTTCTTATGCAACTATGGACAAAAGTTTTATATAAGATGGTTGTTCATTTCTATAGCCGTGAGGATGAGTGTTGGGCTAGTGACATACTTGATCTATGTAAGATGCCACAGACTATTGAGAGTAACTCCTCTTTATTGGGTGTGTGCTTGGAGGGATTTACAAATACCTTCTAAAGTTGATAAGTGGAATTTCAAGTATCCTATAATGGGAAATGGAATTTGGTTTTTGATTTCTAGTGAGTTTGATTGAAATCTGTACAGCAAAAGAAAGTGGTGGTTTTGAGATTTGTGAACACCAGTTGAGAAGCTTACTCGAGAATTGTGAGGTTCTTATGCTTGTAGTAGTGATCTGGCAGGCTCATCTAGTTCAGGACTCTTACTATAAGTGGACCATATTAGCCAATTTTATGGATATTAACAATTTTTAGCTTCAATTTAACTTGTAAAGCTAATTGAGTCTTAACTTCCCCGACTTCAGAGGGACCCTCAAGGAGATATAAATATGATTCTATAAATGAGGTCATGGTTTTTGTTTGATTGGAAACATGTTCAACGTCTTCTTTGTGCATGAATTCTAACATTTGTAACTTGCAATGGTTGACTGAATGTCTTATTGTTTTCTCTATAGAAATTTGAATAGAAGTTTATTTTGGGTTAGTTTTTGAAAGATTTTGGTAAATCTAGTGATGTGAGATGTCAATGAAATTACGTGTTTGTCTGCTCTAAGCCTTAGGTGGTCTGCATCTAATTTATTAAAGCTCTTTGTTTAAGGGTATAATGTGTGCATTTCACTAAGCCATCTTCATTATAATTTTATGATTAAAGGTGATTAATGGAGAGTGGGCTTTGGTGCAATGATAAGGTTATGCTATTCTGATATGGATGTCACAGTTTTAAAACATAGAAACAACTCCGCATGCGAGTGTAACACCCCACCCCTGAATTCGAGTGACAGTGGCACATCCCATCCTTATCTAAAGGTTAAGGAGATTTTTAATTCATAACTGAGTTGAACTATAATATCAATAATAATAAACCGCTAAAACAACCATCTCCAAATACTTAACATCCAACATAATCATCTCAGGTTTTTATTCACTGAATTGAGCTTAATGCATCTGGTATTAACAATAAAATACATTACTTTATCTTCTACTGAGAACACATAATATACATCTCAAGGCCAAAAGTAACTCCCTCCCAGTCTATCATACACAACCCTAAAACACTGATATGGAAGTTTTCTTACGCTGATAATACATAATATATACAACCCCAAGCTCCTCCAAAAGTATGGCCCTCCCAAGCTAATGCATACGACATGAGACTCCAAAATATTGATACCAACTCTCCTTATGCTAATGCCAAACTAAGATGCTCCAATCTGCTGAAAGAAGAAAAATATAAAACCATATAATGAGACTTAAAGTCTCAGTGAGTGCAACCAACCATCAATGGAAAATTCACTATACTTATTATACTACGATGCATAGCATGTATCAACAAGCTTATAAATAGTTGAGCAAAATAAATATGAATCACATAAAACTTCAGGTAAAGCACAAACCTTTGCTTACCACTGATGATACTATAGCCATATGTTTTCATAGAGTTTCAAATGAGTATCCACATCACAACCACATCACATCACACTCAATTGAGCAGTCCCTCGGCAATATCCCATACAATCTCATATGAGCAAATGACACACTCTCATATAAGCAGTTTCACCATAATATTTCACACACCATATGAGCAGATGACACACTCTCATATGAGTAGTTTCACTATAATATTCCACACACTCATATGAGTAGATGATACACTCATATGAGTAGTTGATACACCCCATAAATATCAATAGGCCTCCATGGTATCGAAACAGAAATTAACCATGTAAGAGATGGAACCATAATAGATATCATTGTATAACTCATTTAAAATTTTCAAAGCCATGCTATTAGAACTGTATGCATAATTATTTGCATATGTGATACACAGAAGCTATTTAGAAACTATACTTCTATCTATGCTTGTTTAAAACATGTGCATATTTATTTACTTATGAAATATACAGCAACCATCCAAAATCTTTTCTATTTCGATGTTTCTCAAGTCATATAAATATAAAAGCAACATAAGCTGCAAAGTATCAAGAAACCATCTTGCTTTTCAAATAAATCTTTTTACATGGCAAAGTATATTAAAAATGCCATGGATGGATGGAATGCACTCACCTCAACAGGTTTCTAGCTGACTGGCTAGCTCGTTCTAATTCTTTTCTTTCCCTTCACTAGCTCAACATCCTACTGTCAGCAAAACAAGCTTCCTTTATCCCAATCAATAGCTTTTCTCCTTCAACCCAACTCACCACTAAATCATCTCTTCCTAACTAAATTTTCTTTGATTACTATCTGAAAACAGAACCTTCCTAGCTCTTTTCCTTTCTCAGACCTTTTGAAGAACTTTGAAAACCAAATAATAACAAAAGAGCCAGTGGCTATATGCTTTGAAAAAGAATAAACTATAAAAGATTTGTTAGGTGTCATTCCTATAAGAATCCCTTCATTTATTTTACTCTCCATTAACTTTAAAACATAAATGTAAATAAGGAACACCCCCCTATTTAGAACCAATAAAAATATCAGAAAAATCAAAATTCTTAAGAGTAAGATTCCAAAATTTGGGTTCCAGTTCAAATTTTCTCAAATCCGATACCTTTAAAACATTTTTGCTTCAGAAAGAATGAATGGATTAAAGGATCTTAAAATTTATTAAAAATCACTTTATGGCTCACCAATATCTAAGGATCAATTACGACTAATTTTTATTTGAAGAAAATTCATATTTCACATAGCTCCTCATATAGGTGCTAACTTTCAGACTTAGAAAATTTTCAGGACTTGCAACAGTAGATAGCCATAATTTATTTTCAAATAGCTCAAATATATAATAAATAAATTATTATGCCACACATACACGAACATAAATCTTTAATTTACTATTCTGCTGGTTTGGGATGTTACAGCAAGGGTATGGCTGCATGCATTTAACCCCAAGATTTATTGTACCATATCGAATCATGCGGTATGTGGCATACCATATTATACTAATTTGGTACCATATAGGTACGATGGTCGTACCGATACTTGGTATGCCAAACCAATCCTATACTGATGTAATAATAGGTTGGCACCAGTATGGGGCCCGATATTGAGATGGCGAACCTTGTATAACTCTTCCTAAATCCTGCGGTGGTGGGAGCCTCATGCTCTAGAATGTCTTTTTTTTCTAAAGGTGATTAACCATAATTGTCCACCCTGTATTGTCCAACTAATTAGGTCAGCTATGTGAGTCCTCATTTAGTTCCTATTTGTTCTATCCTTTTGATGTTATTTCAAGCTTTTCTATGTCCTTTCAAAATTGGAAATGCTGTTAACAGCCATAAATATTGAATTTGGTTCATAATCTGATATGCTTCTTACAAGTGGATATAAATCTAATATCAACTTTAAAACCATTTTATGTGGGCTCAAAACGAGTAGCATTGTGACTAAAAGTAATTGGTATAACTGGATATCAATATGATATCAACCTTCTACCATGTTACCTATGTTCTAAACCACCACAGGCAATGTGATTAAAAGTGGTGATGGTAACTATTTGATTTGGATGCTAGGAGTGAATTTCAATGAAACTAGAGAACTTGCTTCTCGGCAGGTTTCCTTTCTTTTAATCATTTTAACATATGGATAATTATTGATAGAATGGGAGTTATTAGGAAGGTCTTGATTTGTACCATTAGCATTTTCTCTTCTAATCAAGGTCAGCAAAATAGGTATCAAAACATATACTAGTTGCTTGGAGGCATAGTAAAGTATGGCATCATACTATGCTGACTCACAGCATGCTGACAAAGGGGAGTTGGAGATGGAAGGAGAGAGGAAGGAAAGAGAGTAAAATAGAGGGAGGGAGGGAAAGGGAGGAGGAAGGGAAGGAGAAAGAGGGAGAGGGAGAGAGGCCGAGAGAGGGAGAGGGCTTTCAAGCCTCCTCTTGGGCAGTGGCATAACAAAAGAGAGGAAACGAGGGCGAGGGTGAGAGAGGAAGGGAGGGGGAGAAAGAAAGAGGCCGATAGAGGGAGAGAGAGAGAGAGAGCTTTCGAGCCCTCTCTCCTCCAACTACAGTATAACGAAAGAGAGGAAAAGAGAGGGAGGGAGGAACGGAGGGAGAGAAAGGGAGAGGGATGGGGAGAGAGAGAGGTTGAGAGATGAAGGGAAAGGGGGCTTCCCTCCCCCTCCTCCCCCCCCCCGGCGTGCCATAACAGTGGTGGCCCCTGCTTCTAAACAAAATAGGTGCTCCAGCCCCTTCATTTCTATTTTTGAATTTTTTTTAAGTGAAGCCGATGGTCGCCTATTTGATTTCAAAACAGGTGCTCCGCCTATAGTAGGAAGCACCAGAGGAGAGGGGGCTTAAAAGTCCTCTCTCTCTCTCTCTTCTACTCTTTTCTTCTCTCTCTTCCACTCCATCAATGTCTCGAATTGAGGGCAAAATCATGCCGGTTTGTTCTCGGCATGGCTTGGTACACTCCGAACCAAGTGGTTCAGGGAGGTATAGTGAACTATGCTCCTAGTAATCTTATCTATGTAAAAATGTTGGAATCCATGTTTCTAGTGATTATTGTTTTGTTCTATTTTATAAATGCTTAGATAAATCTTTCGATCAACAAAGAGATAAAAAGCTCTGAGTTTGGATATTTTCTATTTGTGATCATATAATGTTACATGCCAATTTTGAAATTCTAATACTTTAAATAGAATCTCTTAATACATTTTGGAATTCACTTCCCTTACATAACTGATTTTACTTCAATGGATGGCAATTGCAGGGGTAGTGACATGTTGTCTCCTTTCTTAAAACTAGACACCAATTTTCTTTTTGTCTTGCTTTGCTCTAGCATAACGCTTACATTTCTGCCAATTAGGCTAATGAGGTTGAGGGTTAGATATATGCTGCTAATGGCAGTAAGCTTATTATATGTTAATATGGGAGCACAATTCATTGCAGTAAAAGAGATGCAGCTCATTTATGGGCAATGCTTCTAAACCAATTACTCTGCACCTCAATTATATCTATTTTCTTCCATTCTGATCTACTTTCAGGTATTTTACAAAAATGCTCATGCATATTTTCAGATTTGCAAGATTGAGTATTTTTTTAAAGATTTGTAAGGTCAACCATTTTCAATTTTCCTGATGAAATTGCCCTTAGGATTGTATTATATGACACAAATTCAATAGTACTTGTGTATATAGTGCACATATTTAGATTAATCAGTTTGCATATTTAGGCTTTGTATGTTTATCAAGTTGTTTATATCTATATGGTGCAAATTAGATAAACAAGTATACAACCCCTAATGCACATATTTAAACAATCTGGTGCATTATAAGTGGGACACATGTTTAGAGTAACCAGTGGTCACATTCATTTAAATGTGGATCAACATATGCACCTCGAAGCTGCATATTTTTGACTAATGATGCACATATTCTAGAGTGCAAAGTTTGATTGTTAGATTTACATGTCCAAGCAGATGAGGTTGGGGTAATTTGGTCAGAAAAATTAGAACAAAGAAGGTAGATCTTGCAAAGGTGGAAAAAAAATAGGCAGTCCTGCAAATATGAAAATGCATGTAGTGTTTTTGGCAAAATGTGTTTTATTTTTCTTATCATTGTTATGTTTTATATAGTTCATATCTCTTTTATCGGGTTGATTAGTCTGCAGATTTTAAATTTAAAGGATAGAACAAAATTATGCACAAAATCCTGAATAGGGTACCAAATGTTTCATTAGGTGCATGCTTGTTATATAGGAAAAGTATGCTAGTGCCAGGCTATCGTATGTAATAATGGATTATAGTATGATCTCCTCAATTTCTATTTGTGTGGCCTTAGCATCAAGGATTCATATCCCGACGGATGTCCCACAGGACATCAGGATGTGGTACCATCCCATGTGTTAGGATAGGACCGTCTCGCTATTGTCCCAGCATCCTGATTGGGATGTATTGGGATATCCTCCATCCCAAGTGTTAGGATGGGGGATAATGGCAGTGCTTCTTGTTCAATGGAAAGATCAGAATAGTCTTGTCCCATGGCATTTTAAACCTTGCTTAGCACAATGTGAGGTTGTTCCACTATAACCTAGGTGTCACGAGCTCAAAATATGGAAACAACTTCTCTGCTTGTGGGAGCAAGGCTGCTCATATCTGACCCTCCTCAAACCCTACAATGGCAGGGTTCTTATGAATTTGGATGCGCACACCAATTTCTCTTTATGCAGATTTATTCTCAAAAGTGGAGAGCTCAAGCATTTGCATTCATGCTTTAAATGCTAACTGAATTGTGATTGGTAAGAGAACTAAATTTTGACCATCAGTTCATGTGGATTTCCAAGTCAATTCTTTATTGATATTTATGTATTATGTGCACTAATTTTGAGTATGATCTTTTATAAATTATATGTGGGGCATCTTTTGGTCCTAACAAGAGCATCATGGTCCAAGAGCCTTGGAGACTTTGGTGACCATTGGTTGTGGAGCATGCCTAAGGATCTGCTCTATTTTGGAAATGGAGCTGTGGTCTTCTGGATGGCATGAAAATTATGGATCTTTGTTCAATTTGAGCAGAGAGAATTTTGAACATTGCTATGGCATTGTTGAATGATGATGCTAATAACTAAGGTTTGCTATATCGACCGGTACTGCACCATACTAGTACCAAACTAGCATGCAGTCTCGTACTATATAGAAACTCGGTATACCCTATTATCTCGTACCATACCGTGTGTTAAGACTTTAATTGGATGGTACTGGAATGGGGTTCGGTACCAAGATAACAAACCTTGCTAATAACAAGGTTACTCCTATTCTGAAAGATTCCTTTTTATCTTTTTAAATAGAAAACTATGGGATGCCATTTGGTCTGGTGGAGTTTCTGGCATCCCATATTTCCTGCAAGAGGAATCAATACATCCAATAATTTAAATAATTTTGGAACAGTGATTCGATTAGTTTGTCATTTTGTTGCTAGTATCTCTATCAAGAAGAATGCTGATGGCTGTCCCTGAAGTAGGGAGAAGAAGTAATGACCCAGAATGGTGGTTTGGTTACCAAAATGAAGAAAAAGGACTGAGGCAGGGAGGTTTGACTGATTTCTGTATTGCCTTGCTTTATGCTTGTGCATGTTAAACACGCGCATATACTCTTTATAAGGTTTACCACTTAGTACCAGAGTCCACACTGGTTTTATCCTATTACAATATTGGTATATGGTATGGTATGAGATAGTGAGGCATATCAAGTGTCAATACAGTACAAGATTGTATACTTGTTTGGTACCAACATGATACATTACCGGTTGGTACAACAAACTTTGATGCCTTGAATTTTCTTTATGTCTTTGTGTATTCATTTGGTAACAAATTATAGTAGGGGTCAGATGTTAAGCTCAACAAACAGTTCCTGTAATGATGTGATGTGAGAATATCTGCTTGCTATGACATACTTTTTTTCTTCCTTTACACAATAAAAGAACTAAGGATTTTTAAGAGTAATTTTAAGGTCAACATATCTAAGTAAGTTTAATGCTTCTGTGATGATGGTTGTGATGCAGGTTTTATGTGGCTGAAGTTCTCCTTGCTTTGGAGTACCTACACATGCTTGGGATAATCTATAGAGACCTTAAACCAGAGAATGTCTTGGTAAGGGAAGATGGCCATATCATGCTTTCTGATTTTGATCTGTCTTTGCGGTGTGCAGTTTGCCCAACACTGGTCAAGTCTGTGAACCTTGATTTTGGTTCTTCAAAAAACTCTGGATACTGTATTCAGCCTTCATGCATCCAGCCCGCCTGCATACAACCTTCATGCTATCAGCCCACATGTTTCTCGCCACGATTTCTTAATAAATCCAAGAATAAGAAGGCAAATTCAAATTCAAATGAAGTTTGTAATCAAGTGATCCCACTCCCAGAGCTCATTGCAGAGCCTACGAATGCCCGGTCGATGTCCTTTGTAGGGACCCATGAATATTTGGCTCCAGAGATCATCAAAGGTGAAGGCCATGGTAGTGCTGTAGATTGGTGGACGTTTGGAATCTTTCTTTATGAGCTTCTGTTTGGGAAGACACCATTTAAAGGGTCTGGAAACCGCGCTACCTTGTTTAATGTGGTGGGTGAACCCCTGAAGTTCCCCGAGTTGCCCACAGTCAGTTTTGCAGCGAGAGACTTGATCAGAGGTTTGCTTGTGAAAGAGCCCCAGCAAAGGCTTGCGTATAGGCGTGGTGCAGCTGAGGCAAAGCAGCATCCATTCTTCCAGAGCATAAATTGGGCACTGATACGATGTACCAGCCCACCAGAGGTGCCAAGACCATACAAGAACAATATTCTGCTAGGAAGCAGCATTGCATCAGCACCCAGTGGGAATTTGGTTGGAATTGATGTAAAACCATGTGGTAAATATTTAGACATGGAATTCTTTTAATCCAGTATCTTGCTGTTTTAACTTTCTGACTTCGAGGCTGCAGATCCCATTCCCAGATAGGGCATATCATTTCATTTAGACACACAAAGTGCTGTTAAAATTACTTTAAGCAATGAAATGCAGTTATTGATTGTCCTCTGTAGGTAATATGGATATCAGTTACTTGGAAAAAGGGAAACTCTCATTCTAAGTAGGTCCTGAATTTCTTATATTGTATAAAAATTGGTTGCACCTGTTGATTATTCTTCCTTGCGGTCCAGTTTATTCACATTCTCTCTCTCTGGGTTAGAGAAGAAATATTTTCAGGCTACCTTGTTTATGCTGATTCAAGTTGGTAAAATTATCATCGTTTGTGGTAGGCAGATCAGTGCCCTTGGGATGAGCGAAGAAATTCTGCAGGTGTTAGAGAGCTGGTTAACAACTCTTAGGAACTCCACGAGGATGCTGGAGATGCTTCTTTTTCCGGTACGTGATTCTGGAGATAGTTAAAGTGATGCAGTGCCAAGTTTTAGCACTAGAGGATAAATGTCAACGGGGCCAGCAAACTCCGCATGCTATTTTATTAGCCTGATCCTCGAACGTTTTGCCAGAATTTTTATCAAAATAATATTTATTTTAAAAATAATTATGAAAATAATATTTAGAATAAAGTGTTTATGAAAATATTGTTGTGATGAGGTGACTTTAGTTGTTGCAAAAAAGCTACCGTCTAGACCTCCTGACATACCACATGGGAGCCAGCTCGACGGTTTTATAAGTCGTGAGCCAGCTCGACGGTTTTATAAGTCGTCGCCGCAAGGTGGTTCTATTTTTGTTTAACAGTTCTTTGCTTTTCAAGATGGTAGTGCTCAAGCAGTTCTGATTTTCTCTCTTCAAGATTAAGGGACTATCACTCCTAAAGCTCCTATGGGTCACCGGCCTCCCCCTCCCCCCCCCTCCAACGAACCTCCTCACACCTCTCCGGTCACCGGTCTAAAGCTCTAGGAAGGAATGGTCCCTCTTCTTCCTCTCAACATCCTGTCCCAGGATACAACAGATTTGCCACATGTCAGTTACCAGCCCCCGCCCAACGTGCCAGAAGGTCTCCGTTCCACCAAGCGACCGTCCTGACAGGAGTAAATGCCGTTCCTTTGGGAGTGAAATGTGGTTTCAAAGCAGTAACCCCATCTCCTTAGGGATCTGAAAAGATCTACTACGTTCCAAACACTCAACCTCGATTTCTGAAACCACCACTTCCATTGAGCTGCGGACGATGGACAACTGTTTAGTCCAGTTGTCGACACAAGCAACCCCCCATGCCCGCCAACCAGAAATCAAGCCTAGAAATTTTAAGGCTTCTCAGAGAGAGTGGAAGAGGTATCAACCTTTCACCTCCACCGCACGACGGACTAGCAAATCTTACGCTGACACAGTCCGGACCACCGGGCCATCCGGGAGTTTCTTTGAACGGCACCGCGCCAACCGAAAAACTGAGCTCCCATCTCCCTTTAAGAAGGGATCCTGCTTCCATTGTGGTTTCATGGACCACTGGAAAAGAGAGTGCCGAAACCCACTGCGATGCCTCAGGTGCCTTAGCTTCGGCCATAGTGCGCAAAGTTATAAACTCCGATCCTCCCAACCCCCAACACCACACAGAGTAAGCTGTAAGCCTGGTTCTAGAAAAATGGACTTCTCCTATAGCAATCAACCTCACCGCCATAAGGCATACTTGACCTTCAACCCTGAGATGACAGAGATCTATCAATACCTCAACCATGTGGCCCATTTGGAAGCCTTCGGACGCAGCGTGAAAGTCGACGATGTCGCAGCTGCTCTGGCAAAGAAAGCAAAGAAAGTGGGATCTTGGACAACACGATAACTTTCTCAGAAGGAATTTTTGGTTTCCTGCCCAGACACATACTCTATAGTCCCGCATTCGTGGAGATGGCTTCTCCCTGCTGGTCAACCGCTGGAACAAATTGAAGGGTGGGGTGCCACATAGCTTAAAATAAAAGACCTCCCCCTCTTCCGCTGGATGATGGATGCTGTCGCAACCATCATTCGGGCTTTGGAACCCCCGCAGAGTGAGCCGTGCTAGCCTACGCTGGGAAGACCTATCTGGTTTTGACATTGTTTTCTTCTGTGAGGAAATCGAAAACATTCTAGAGAAGATTGAGGTAACAATCGGTCCTTTCACATACACGGTTTCAAACTCTTTTAACTTCATTGTAGAGCGTTCCCCACACTTTGAAGACTCCTTATCTGCTTCCGAAGAGGATCCTAGCAATGAGGATGAGGACTTGGATTTCTGGTTTGGTCGAGGTGATCGACATGCGCAAAAGAAAGACTCCCCCACCATTTCACTAGATCTGGAGATACTCACAGAGAAGACCGTTGCTCCCTACCAGGAAGTGATCTGGGAACTCTCTGAACCGGTCCAGAAACTCCCTGGACTGGTCTTATACAACCCCGATTCAACTAAACCAAATCGGCCCTATTCCTAAACTGATTGAGCTCTACCTAGATCACTCGATGGTCTCAACTTTTCTCCAGAATCTACTCATTCCAAATTCAAACCGCGACCGTTCAATGGCCTCCTACATCATGATGGAACTTGATGGCTGCCAACCTGACCTATTTCTCCCGAGCCCTCGTAAAATGCAAATCCCTATTCAAACAACCATACCTGTCCCTAGGGCTCCTTCATCTTAGCTGGTTTACCTCTCAAGAAGGCCTTGGAGATAGATTGCCCCACTATAACGGTCATCACCCCTACTGCTGTGGCCGGAAAGGATGTGCAGCAGCATAAGGGATTATGAGAAAAAGGGCACACCACAAAGCCCACTCTCAGTTCAAATGCAGTGTAAGACTTCGATCAAAGAAGGTCAAATCTCTGGGGCTTGAGGAAGCTTTTCTCAAGGCTGAAGATGTTCTATATATTAACAACCTAACTTTCAAAGAAGTCAGTGAATCGCAAAGAAATGTGGTCTCCTTTTCAGTGGTGCAAACGAAATGGTCCTATCAAAGATTAAGAACATGGAGCTATCCAGAAACAATGGAACTTCAACCTTTATCAACTAGCCACGGAAGTGGAAACAATACCAGTGGGATCTTCATTTTGGGAGCAGTTAAAGTTAGCAGTATTGTTGGCGTGGAATTTGATTGATGCCAAAACTGGCTTGGAGCCGGAGAAGTCGAGGTTGCCGTCGGGACCTGCAAAAAAAATCCAAACCGGAGGAGGAGTGGCTCCGGCTAGACCCTCCAACAGTCAAGTCAGCCCTTCTGGCCAACAGAAATAGAATGCTCAGAGAGAAAGTAGCAGAGTGTGAAAAAGGAGAAGAGAGCTTAGGAAGGAAAGCCTATCTGGAGGGTCTCTTATTAGGCGGAGCCCGTAACAAACTGATGGTGACAATCATAATCGCCTTGTAGTGGACCGTTCGGGGCCACGTGGGATTTGTTATGGAGGATGGTTGTGCTAGTCCGTTGGGACTTGATAGTTGAAGTTTGGAGGAGGTAGGCGCTGGCAATGAAGAGCTTTGAGTTTCACCAATCTCAGAGGAGTTCGGGCTCTTTCAGGATCATATGTGTGTAAGTGGATTCATGCTGTATGGATAGCTGGATTTGCGTAGGCATGGAGGTCTTTCTAGGTAACTGTAGTGAGTTCGGTCGGAAGGGGTTCGGAAGCCCTGTGACTAGAAAAATCCTGAAGGGAGTTTGTTGGAGGAATTCGGGAGTAGTTCTACTGGAAGGAGAAGTTCGACTAAAGAAGTAGAAATTCGAAAATAGTTCTGTTGGAGAAATCCGAAAGGAGATATGCTGGAGGAGCAAATATATAACGACGAGTCTCCTTTTTGTTAATATAAGAAGTTCGGATGGACAGGGGTTGATGGGAAGAAAATCATTTGATGTCCGAGAGGAATTCGACTGGAAGGAGGTCGGCTCGAAAATTTTGACCGGAAGGAGGTCGGCTGGGAAATTTTGACTGAAAGGAGCGGAAGGGGATCTGCTCAGAGAGAACCTGCTTATTTATTTCTTTGAAGCTCAGCTGCTTTCGAGACCGTCTAGAGGCTAATATGAAAGAAACAAGATCCTTTAGCCTACGTGTTCAAAGTTCTTGATACAAAAATCTCGAGGTCTGCCATCCTTAGCATATTGTACGAGTTCGTCTGGAGAGGAATTTTGTTGATCCGATGTTGGTCCAATATCGAACAACTTGGATAATTTTTTGTTGAGAAAAGATTCAAAGAGCGCCAAAGTTAGCCAAACCAAGCCATAATTAGACCTGTTACTCAGTTGTCTGGGGGCTGTCATCGCTATTCAAGTTCGTCTAAGCGAAATCTATAATGCTCCATAGGTTCTGGGTGAAGAAAAATTCTGATTTCCCGGACCAGATTCATTCAGATCTGATAAGATCAAGAGATATATTTCAAAAATTTTTCTCTTTGATCTAGATCAGATCTAAAATATTTCAGATCTGATTCCTATTATTTTAATAATTAAAATAAAATTAGATAAATTAAATTAAATTAAATTTATCTTGAAGTGGGTAATCCTATTACCCGATGATGATCCTATGAGCAGCGAAAGGTTCTGGATCTAGCCATGCAAGTGCCTGGCCTCTACCGATATCCACTCAGATTGGATCTGAAGATCCTCTTCTTCTCTATCACGTCTCCAAAAATCAGATCTGGATCTAATCTAGAGGATCTTCAAAACTTCTTTTGAAGATCAGCAGTTATCCTTTGCAGCAGTGCAGCCTTCTAGCTTTCAGTCACCTTTCTCTCGTCTGGATTGCACCAACCAAGGTCTAAGACACTTTCGAACATGGAGAGGAGAGGGAGAAGGTGGGTTTGGCATGGAGGAAGAGGGGAGAGGCAGCCTTGGGGCATGGGATTTCAATTCTCCAATTTTAATTTGAGTTGAGCACAGGATCTTATTTATAGACTATCTGTGATCCAACTCCTCTTCTTCCCAACCAATCACAACTCTTTGTGAAATTAGATCTAAATCTAATTGATGGAAATAGAGTCCCCTGGATTCCTCCTTAGAGGGCACCTAAGACCAGTCAAAGTTGATTTTTAGAAGAACTCTAATCGAAATCCAAAAAGGAGATGGAGTCCCTATCCAACAGGGACTCCTGGGTGCCTCGAACTTGGGCACACGCCAAAGGTGGCGTGCGCCCTCCTCCTTGCCAGGTTCTGGCAGGGGGACAGGCCCCTACCAGCTCTCCAATAGTTGCATGATATGTGGACAGAAGTCAAAGTATCAATGGTCAATGTTTGACCAATCAAAAGTCAACTTTTGACCAAAGTCAAAAGATGAGAAATGGCAGGTGACCAAAAATGGCAGGTAATGTCTTACAAAATAAGACAACCTTTTCTGACTTGGATAAGCTCCAGTCAGACAAAGTGAAGGCCTCTGATCGAGCACAAACTCCTTTGGCTCAGTCAGAACAACTATTTATGATAGTAAAAGAAGAACGTTAGATTCAATCGAGTGCTAGCACGATTTACTTGAACCTAATTGAATCTCATTCAGATCAATTGAACTGGATCAGTTCAATTGATGATCATCAGATTCAAACCCTTGTTTGTGTGATCCAGTTAGGTTCAGTTCTGTATGGTAATGAAATATGTCATGATCTCTATCATCAACATCATCGAAACTCCTTTCGATGGATCAGAAATCTTCTGATTCGACGTTAGAATGATCGACATCTAATCATTCTAATTGTCAAAATCATCAGTGACACCTAGAATAAATGGTGGCAACCCATCAGAGCTGATCAAACCTCTTGGTGCAACCTGTTAGATATTTGCCCTAGAAGCCAGAATTGGCTGACACTTGTAATACACTTCTAGGGGCAAAATTGTAATTTTGACTATAATTAATGAAATGGGTTATTTTCTATCACACATATGTGTATTTAGTGTCTGTGATACATCCTTTGAGTTAATGGTAATGATAATTCATATTTTCAAGAGTTGAAAATTTAAGACATGAATAATCATTATTAACTCATAAACAGCTCCCGACCATAGGATCATCACGAGGATGGTGATTGATCCGGAAGGTTGGTGTACGATCGCTTCTCTTTAGTAGATGAGTCTTGAGTCTACGGTGTGGAGACACCGGAGCGAGAGTACAGGTACTCGTTAGAGAGAACGAGGGCACTGAGCGTGACCACCTCGAGTAGTCATTAGGGAGTCTACCTTCTCGTCAATGACTGACTCGATGCTGCAGTAGTGTGTCTGGTTCTTTGACCTGAGATGCATCGGCAGTTCACCTTGAGGGTGTTATAGTTTGACTACACCATTACTCGGTCTCCTAGCCATATGGAACCCTGAGGTGTATGTTGGCTATAGACATGTTCATTGTAGGAACTGGATTGCATCAAGATGGGATCTATCTACCTCGGTGGTAGAGGAGCAGCCCTATGATGATCATGAGAATCAAGTCCAGAAAGCCCATGGCCATGGCAGAGTGAAATAATAGAAAGAGTTTCTATTTAGATTTTCACATTGGACTCGAATCGAATGATTACATCATATGACAGAGACTAGGGTTTGACGAGTTTCACCTTAACCCTAATCTGATCGGGGCTCAAGATAGAAGAACTGAATCACACAGGTAGCTGCACCAAGAGGTTCGCATTCAGCTCTGATGGGTTGCCACCATATACTGCTAGGTGTCACTGGTGGATTTTGGGAGCAATTAGAATGATTTAGATGATCGATCATTCTAGCGTTCGAATCAGAAGAGTTCTGATCCATCGAAAGGAGTTTCGATGATGTCTATGATAGAGATCATGACATATCCCATTACCATACAGAACTGAACCTAACTGGGTCACACAAACAAGGGTTTGAATCTGGTGATCATCAATTGAACTGATCTAGTTCAATTGATCTGAATGAGATTCAATTAGGTTCAAGGAAATCGTGCTAGCACTCGATTGAACCTAACGTTCTTCTTTTACTATCATAAATAAGTTGTCCTGACTGAGCCAAAGGAGTTTGTGCTCAATCAGAGGCCTTCATATGGTCTGACTGGAGGTTGTCCAAGTCAGAATAGGTTGTCTTATTTGTAAGACATTACCTGCCATTTTTTGGTCACCTGCCATTTCTTGTTCTTTGACTTTGGTCAAAAGTCTACCTTTGACTGGTCAAAAACGTTGACCATTGACCCTTTGACTTTTGACCACATGTCATGCACCTATTGGAGAGCTGGTGGGGGCCTGTCCCCCTGCCAGAACCTGGCAAGGAGAAGGGCGCACGCCAAGGGTGGCGTGAGCCCAAGTAGGAGGCGCCTAGGAGTCCTTGTTGGACAAGGACTCCACCTCCCTTTTGGATTCCAATCAGAGTTCTACTAAGAATCCAGTTTGACTGGTCTTAGGCGCCCTCTAAGGAGGAATCCAGGGGTCTCTATTCCAACCAATCAGATTTAGATCTGATTTCACAAAGGGTTGTGATTGGTTGAGAGGAAGAGGAGTTGGATCACAAGAGGTCTATAAATAAGACCCTGCGCCCAACCCTAATCAAGTGATTGAAATGCAATTAGACACGCCCCAAGGCTGCCTCTCCCCTCCTTCTCCATGCCATAGTCTCTTCTCCCCTTGCTCTCCACGTCCAAAAGTGTTTTGGACTTTAGGTTGGTGCGATTCAGATCAAGGAAAGGCGATCAAAAGCAAGAAGGCTGCGCTGCTGCAAAAGGACGACTGCAGATCTTCAAAAGAGTTTTGAAGATCCTCCAGATCAGATCCAGATCTGATTTTTGGAGGTGTGATAGAGAAGAAAGAGGATCTCCAGATCCAACCCGAGTGGATACCGGTAGAGGCCAGGCGCTTGCGTGGCTAAGATCCAGAACCTTCCGCTGCAATCAGGATCATCTACAGGGTAATAGGATTACCCAAATCAGGTAAATTAAATTTGATTTAATTTATCTTATTTTATTTTATTTATTAAAATAATAAGAATCAGATCTGAAACATATCAAGATCTGATTGGGATCAAGAGAAAAATTTTTGAAATATATCTCTTGATCTAATCAGATCTGGACGAACCTGGACCGGGAAATCAGGATTTCCCTTCAACTGGTATCAGAGCCATGGTTCTAAAATTGTTTAGATCTGATTTTAATTTTATTTTAATTAGAAAAATAAAGTGATTTCAGATGTCACATGAGATGTGATCAGATCTGAAATCAGAAAAAATTAAAATTAAATGATTTGGATCTAAGAACATGAAGATATGCATGACTAGTTCTAGAATAGAATAGTTCTATAGAATAGTTTTGCATGTCTTTGATTTAATCTGATTAAATCATATTTTAGATCTTCTTATTTACTATTTTTTGATATTATAAGTGTTATAATAACATCTGATAAAACAGCAAATAAAAATTATTTAATTTTAAATATCATATGAGATATGATTGATGCATGACTAGACTAGTTGTAGAATAGTTCTACATAATTGTCTAGATTAGAATTTATTTTTGATTAGATCAATTTAAATCTAATTTTTTAGATTATTATGTGATAATTTAGATCTGAAAATATGCATGATTTGATACATGAGATGTATGCAAAATATGCCTTGATTAGATCTAAATTTGTATATGAGATATATGATATAGATCTATAACTGTTTTGTAGTATTACATGTTCCTGATTAAGGCGTTCCTCTTGGCCGTCCGGTCATAAGAACGAAGAAGGGTTTAAAGGCCCTCTCTTCCCATTCGATGGGGTGTTCTTATGACGTGTAGGGGTGCTGCGTGTTCGTCCTTAATCAGAAACCCAAAACTTACTTTCTGCAAAACCCTAGATCCTGAAACCCTAGGATTTATTGTGCATATTTTGTTTATGAACCCAACTTAATTAAGAATTAAGTTTATGGAATATTAATTAGGTCTAAAATTGAGAATTTCAGATCTAAGACATATTCATAATACTGGGTTCGGGCTTGGGTAGCTCAATTAGTCTAAGCGGTTGATCAAACCGAATCAAGAGTTGGTTAGATGGGATCAACAATGCTTAAATTGACCAGCCTAATAGGATTAAGTCTTGGGTCAAGATCGAGTCACGATCAAGCAAGACCTAATTAGCTCAGAGTTTAGAGTCTGGATTGTAGGCTAACCCAATTGGTTCTGACTCAACAATTTGGTGTCTAAGGTAAGTTTGGCACAGACGACCGACTGGTTTTTAATTGGAAGCTACTCGACTGAATGCGTTCTTGGCGAGTTAACGGCATATTCCTTCCACCGGTCTCACTTACCTGGCCATATCTGTTGACACAGTTCTGATCTGAGTGGTCAATAATCCGGCTGACCCATGCCACTAGGTTAGTCATAATTGTTATGACTAAGCCAAGTCTAGTTTAATGAGACCTGAATCAATTCTCCTAAGAAAAGATTAAGTCCGAGGTCTTCCACCATTGTAGAGTGCGGGCCCTTCCCGGGGTTGATTGTTCTCGGCTGGATACAGTGGCTCAGTTGCACCGAAGACGCAACCATGTCTATTAGGCATTGGATGCTATGGGGCTGGAGGATGATTGCTCAAATTCGGATACGGTGAGAGACCCAATTAGGAACCCAGTCTTCAAAGTGGTCTGACTACCTAAGGAATGGAATCAATATTTCCGGATACGGTTGAGATTCTCATGAATAGAGACCATTTGGTGCACCCGATGATTAGAGAATCATTGACACAAAGATTTGTTCACTCATAGGCTAACCCATCACCAATAACTGTTAGGTTGAGGTGATGAGTCAGTGTTGGTGTGAGACCGCACCACCCACTAAGAAATCATCAATCGCTGGACGATTTTGATCACTCTACAGACGGGAGTTAGGGACCAAAGTAACAATAGTGGGACTAATTGTCTTAAAAATCAAAAATCCTAAGAACAAATTGCGTCAAGTCACAAAATTACGAGTATCTAACTAGAATCTTTGACTCTCTTTTTTTTTTTTGTTTTTTATGACTACAGGAAAATGTCTGCGTCAACCACATGGCACGATCCAGAATACATGACTGACTTGGCCCAATTATAAAGATTGGCTCAGAACTACAAAATTATTTGTGGTTCAGAGAAGTTTAACACATGTTTTGGACAAGGGACCTCCCACTTACCAGCTCGTCCATCCAACCTGGAACAGAGAGCGTCTCTAGAAAAAATGTGGATGACAGAAGATTAAATAAAGCCAGATACTACATGTTGGGCTCGATGTGTTGCATGAGCTTTTCACGCCAACATGAAGATATCGGGACTGCTCGCCGATGTGGGCTCACCTGCAGGAGATGTTTGCGTGCAGAGTTGCGCAGCCAAATATCAGTCACAAAACGACTCTTTTAAGGCTTAAGATGCGTGATGGGAGTCAGGTCCAAGTTCACTGTCTGAAATGATCAAACCATGAGAAGAGCTTAGAGGAAGTTGGTTTGAAGTTGGACGTGGATCTGCAGACGATATTTCGGCCATGCCTGGGGACTGATGCATATGGCAATTTCATCATGGAATACCATCATGCATAAACTTTCAAAAGTTCCTTGGTCGAAGTTGATGAATCTATGTGGTTACGCTGAGCTTTCTCATGAAAGGTTCTAAGGCTCAGTTCTTGCTATGGAACGAAACTTCTTCCAAAAAAAGTCTTATGGGAAAGAAAAAGAAGATCTGTGAAAAGCGCAAAAGGTAGAAGGATCAAAGTTAAGAAGAAGCAGAACCGAAGAAAGGTTCGATGGCAAAGAAAGTGTTTTCCATTCAACAAGCGACGGCCATTGGAAGCGGAACTGGTCTTACATTATGCTGGCCACCCTGTAAGAACCAAGAAGAGAAGCGTCCTTCTGGAGGTGCATGCTCGTTATGGTCTAACCTTATGCACTTTTTCTTCTGCATCCAGTTGGAGTGCTCTGATCTCTGTTCTAGTCGTTCATCTGTCACATTCCTATGAGCGGTCTTAGAGATAGCAGGAGGTCTGAAGGGATGCGAGACATGATCCTACGCGTCGGTAATGGTGAAGCATAGAGTGCTACGCAGAGCCGTGGGAAGCATACACCTCTGCGATTACCATCTTGGTATTAGACTTAGTTCTTTAAACAGATATTATTATGTGCCTGCAGCTAGCAGAAATTTGATTTCTGTTTCACTGCTTAGCCAGAGGTTATTGTGATCACATTCTTTAAGGACCATTGTAACATTCTTTAGAAAAGAAATAAAATTGGCAAATGTTCCTTGTAATTGTCTTATATCAGTTGCATATTGATTACCTATTTTAACTGATCGAGCAAAACGTGAATGCCAAACGACCTAGGATAGTCAACGACAGGATATCTATGGCACCTGAGATTGCGGTCATATAGGCAGAGATAGGAATTAACAAATGGAGAAAACTGGACTATTGCAGTCCATCTGACTTTTTGAGCATATCAACTTGTGAATTTTGTCTTCAAAGGCAAAATGACTAAACTCCCTCTTTGTTTGGACATGGGGAGAGTGGCCACAGATCTTCTTGCCCAGTTACATACTGATTGTACGGGCTTGCGCGTGCGCCTGGCGTGGCGTTTGTCACGCCCGCGGATAGAGGCAAATTTTTTGTTACTTTTCTCTTATCTTGATCTGAATGATCTGTCTAGTATGGGTATGTGGTATCGTTATTGAGACATAGAGTCTGAACCTTTGAAAAGTTTTCATAAAGAATTCAGACATGAAGAGAAAACAATTAGAAATCCATTAAGCGTTCTATCGATCAGATCGAGAGGTGAATACCTTAGCCGGGAATCTCCTAGACTATCGTTAAGGAAAACTTGGCATAAGTCTACTCAATGGACTCCACCAGAAACCTCAACTTCAACGGGCGTTATTCAAGACCGGAGAGAAATCCGGACTCCTATGGATATGGTTCGACTCCATTGATTGAGCTTCCACAGACTCCCAGATTTTCTTTGGGGGAAGTTCATTATTAACTTTCAATCCTATTTTACTGGAATAGGAGTTCCCCTCCTTAAAAACCGCTTCCGTACCACACCCGTATGAGATAATGGCACGGTAAGGAAACCAAGTCTGAGTCATACTCAGAATTTGGGTTGTCCGTCTCACACTGTCAAAAGACAACAAGGTGGACAAGTTAGAATTCTAGGTCCTTCACTGAGCGTCGATCATAGGATATCCTATAAGAGTCATTAGGATACTATTTTCTACATTCCAGAAGCACAATGTGATTGAGTCGGACACTGCCATATTCTTTGACAAAAACAGTTATTCAATAGTGGCATTGGAAAGCGAATTAAGTTAGATTGAGAAATCTCACAAGCCGCAGAACAAGCTGAAGGACCAAGTGGAAAACCCAATCCGGTGTGTACGCCAATAAGAACACTACCCTCCCTCCAACCTCGTAGATCGGGTAAAGAGTTTCCCGTCCCCTTGAAACAGCACTTAGGTCATTATTTTCAGTAGACGTAGAGAATGCGTCCTCTATAGGTAATGCGTCATGGAGATGATCCCAACAAACCTACAATGAGGCGATATCAGATATCGACTCTAAAAATGACTGATGGCAATGAAGTCAAGAGATCGACGCTCGATGCACTCAAACCAAGTCTGGACCTTGGTAGATCCACCAAGAAGTATAAGTACCTAATGAGGTGTAAACATGGATCTTCAAGAAGAAAGAGTGGTGCAGATGGGAATGTGGAGAATTCAAGGCTAGACTGGTGGGCAAAAGATTATAGTCAACCGTGAAGGCATTGGATATCAGGTACCTTTTCCCCAGTAGCCTATGTAAAATCCATCCGCACATCAAGCTTGCCGTTGCGACATATCTTCGGATTAAATATGGCAAATGGAACGTGAAAAACGGCATTCCTAATGGATAATCATTGAGGAAGAATCATATACGAGAAACAGAACGACTAGGTTTCACATCCAAGTTGATACTGATCACAAGGTTTGCAAGCTGCAAACGGTCCAGTATTATTGGACTTAAGCAAGCATCTTCGGAGCTGAAAACACGTCAATGTGCGTGATTCAAAAAGCTTTGGTTTCATTCAAAACGAAGAGAAAAACCATTGTGTTTTCAAAAGGCTGTCAGTGGTAGCGCTGTGTCTCCTGCGTACTAGTACGTGGATGACATCCTCCATCTCTCTC